>JAHLSL010000043.1:4191006-4207556 GCA_025920805.1 Petroica traversi | reverse complement strand
TTTATTTTATTTTATTTTATTTTATTTTATTTTATTTTATTTTATTTCTATAAATAAACTCTTTCTCAGAGTCCTAGGCAAGGGCCAGGCCTCTACTGTGCTGGGTGTTATGAAATGCCAAACAGAATGATGGTCTTTGTCTGAGAGTGCTTACAATTCTTGTTTTTAGTTAGAGCGGCAAAATGTTTTAAGAAGGATAAAGTCTGGTCTGTTTCTATGTTGTCCTTGGTAAACCCAATCTAGTCTGGTCTCAAAAACGGAGCAATTCTGCTCGTTGCCAGGGAGAATACATAGGTATCCAATGAGTCATGGTCAAACATACGGCCATTATTAGACCACAAACACAGGAGGAGAAAAAAGATTTCATTTGGACCTGTTGTCCCTGCCGAGCTGGTGAGGAGGAATAACAAATAAGCGAGTGGAGGAGGTTGCTCTTTAGGTATTTATGAGGAGCTTCTCTCCCTGTGGGGATAGACTGGGGAAAAGCAAAAATGTGCACGTTGGAAAATTTAACTAGAGCAAAGGAGGCTGCGTCATGGTGTAACTAAGAGCACTTAGCACATTTTAATGGCAAACTAGAGACAAAGGGAAAGAGAAGCTGAAGCTCTAACAGGCTTTCGTGAATACAAAGAACTTATTTTTAGTTTGGAAGAGAAGGGGCAATCAGAAGACAGGCACAAAGAGAGAAGTGATTAAGTCTTGTGTTAGAGCAATGTTCTCCGTGGCAGTGTCATAAATGAGCATGTTCATCCAGACCAAGGAAAAGGATGCTGAAGAAACAGGACACAGGGTGCTGAGCACCACAGCCGTGGCTGTGTTTCTGTGGCTCAGCAGAAAAGGTCATATCTGAGAACTGTTATGCAGAAATGTTTTGCAAGACTGGGCCCAGATGTATAAATCTAGAGAAAAACCTCAATTAAAATTGGAGCACAAGTTCTTACTTTTAACTGTGGACTTGCACAAACACAGAGTTAAAAGCAGCTGTTGGAGAAAAGGAAAAAAAAAAAAGTCTTTTTGAAGCCTTCTTTAAACAGAAAATCTATAGAATTATTTAAAAAATACTTTCAGTATATATACTATAAAATAAAGGCTTTGCACTGTTGCAAGTCCTCTTCTCCTGAGTTAACATCTAGTGAAAGCTAAGGAACTGGCTGATTTTACCCCTGCACTGAGTTTTGGCTGGACCAGAGTAGGAGAAAGTCAAGGACTTGAATTCTTCCTGTCTGGGCTGCTTAGAGGAAGATTTGGAGATCATTGGGTTGTGCTTGGCATCCCACTGAACTGAGCCATGCCCAAACACAAATCACCAAAATATTGCCCTGGCGTTGCAGTTTATGCACAGTGGTCTCAAAATAAGGATATGGTATGGCTGTGAAAGGCTCTGGGTGTTCACAAAGCCTTTTTGTGCTCCAAGTATTCCTGCGTATAAAAGAGAGGCAATAATATTTCCAGCTCTGACACTAGTGGTTAGGGAATTTATACTTTTGAACATTAATTTGTGAGAAACTATATTGGTACAAAGTATTGGTTCTGTTCACATTGTTCCTGGTTATTAACCCTATTATTGGTCATTCCATCTGTATACTCAAAACAGGGTTTATTGATGGCTTTTATTTCCTATATGTGTCATATAAATGCCTTAACAGATGAACAGGGTAGTGAAAATGATAGGGTACTTCAGAACAGCTCGAAGTCACTGCTTCTTTAATAAAGCTTTGGTTTTGTATGTCGGGAGAGATGGAATTCACACCCCAACCTATGCACAGCTGCAAGCCCTATTAAGTGAAACCCCTCCTAAATATAGATCCAATGGCCTCAGCCCTGGCCAGCTTCCAAAGACCATAGAGGGCTGTTTCACTCCTTCCACATCCCCCTCCCAACGTGCAACCAGCATCGAGCCATCAAACCCTTTGCTCAGCAGTGGGAACAACCACTGCAGGGTTTGGGGGCTCAGAAGGTGCAGCAAAGTCTTCCTGCAAGGAGGGTATTTTTCACATGTGCAATCAGTCAGTAAAAGAACATTACAATCACTGTAGCTGTTTATAAATTATATATTAATTTTCCTGTGTATCGTCACTTTAAATAAAAAGGGCTTTTTTTTTTTTTTTTCCCAAGTAGCCCTAAAGACAGTGCTCAAGAGATGAGCCAGTCTGACACATGTTCAGGCAGAACATTTTAACAATCGGGAGAACCCTGATGCCTGGGAGTTGCCAGGGATTGCATGTTAACAGCCAAATCATCAAAATGCAGCTTGAGTAGGTCCAGTGAGGGTGTATTATATTGCAACAATTGTGTCTGCTGGAATTAAGGTTGAGTGGGCATTCCTATTATAAACCCCAACTGGAAGGGTTGAGTATTTTGACCACGTCAGATAATGTCAAGTGAAACTTCTTGTATGAATTGACACCCAAATACTTGTAACCTCCCTTACAAACAGGATCAAGCTCTTCCCCTTCCACCTACTCCTCTTCCAGCCTACACTTGATTTTGTAACTGGGTCATTCTCTTCAAACATGAATGGATAAAAACTGTAGATATTTAGTTTAAAGGAATCAAGACTATCAGTGCCTGATTTTTGGTGTGGGTTTCACACCCCTGTGCTTGATGTCACAGCCAAGCACAATGGTCATGCAGACCAAACCTTGGCCATTGCATCACTGGGGAATATTCTGTGATCCATCAGGTTCACAGTGACAGCCAAAATGTAGCAGGTCAGTGATGCTGCATTTCACCAGACAGCCCTTAGTAAACTCCACTGGTAGGAGCTCAGCTTTGGTGCATATTTCATGTTTGGAGGCAGAAAATTTCCCCATAGGTTTTGCCCAAGTGCTCTGTGTGTGTGCATGAGTGACCAGCGAGTCACAGGTCTGTACAGCTGAATGCCTCTAGCAGGAATTAAAGTGGCCAGAAATTTCACAGGATTAAAGAAAAAAACCACAAATTTGGATAAAACTTAATAAAATTATCCTATTTTATGTTGCTGAAGTTTTCAGCACAGTTTTCTGGATGGGACAGAAGAATTTGCTGCTACCTAACCAGTAAAGGACTAGAAATGGATATTCTTCATAAGGGAGTGACTCTTGATTTAGGAGAGAAAGGATGCTCCAGTGGTGAGGATGCAGCTGAGAAACCAAACTCCAGAGTGCTGAGCCATTTCCCTGAGGTGATGAGGAAGCTGAACAGGCCTCGATCTTTGCAGATGTTAAGGACTTGTCCCTCAGCAGTCTCTGGGGACTTTGAGTGAACATTTCCAAGGACAAGGGCTTAGTCTGTCATGCCCTTCTCTCCATGTGGAAAATGAAGAGCCCAACATTTACCTGTAATACTAGAGTGGACAGGCTTGTTAAAGCAGAAAAGAGTTGAATGAGTCAAGGGTTGAGTAGGAAGAGAGGGAGAGGAAAATCCTCCCACTGATAAATTGCTAACATTCTTTTGCAAAAAGTTTAAGATACTTGACGGCATCATGATAATTTTTTGTGTGTCAGAATTGCTAAATATTCAGACGTCTGGTTTTTCCCAAACCCAATGTGTAAAAGCAGATGAGAGATATTTTGCAAACTTTTAAAATCACCTACAGTGCTTAAGATGTTGAAGGTAGATTAGATAAGTCTAGCAAAGTTATTTGAACATAAACATTTATTTAAAAAATATCCTCTGCTTTGCTGAGCCCACAAACATTGTATAAATAATACACAGTTCATGAATAGGAATGAACAGGCTTGTACCCCTCACTGGTATGGATTTATATTCTGCACCTGCCAGGACTTTATTAACTCTCCTGAAAACAGTGGTATTTTTGCAGAGAGATCTAAAGGAAGTTGTTCTTGAGAATATGCCCCCTAAGCTTGAAATTCAGGCATTAATAGATAGATTTACAAATGTATTTAGGCAATTAGAAATAAGAATAAATGACTAGTCATACTTGCAAAAGTTAAATGAGTTAGGGGGCTGTCTTCTGGCCTGAGCTCTGTTAATGCCCTTTGATACATTCAACATTTTAGGGTCAAAAGGAATTATATTCTTATTCTGCAAACAGTGCTACCTGTGCTTAGCTTGATGCATGCAAACAGTTCTTGGTGGAACTCCTCACACAAGTAAAGTATTTACATATCTGTAGGAGCTGGCCCGAAATGGTAAACATTGCAGAATGGGTCCACACTACCGTCTTTGGGTCTATGATTTTATATAGGGTCAGACTTCAGAGGTGGCTGATTTCCTGCTGGTGAGGAAAAAAGTTGACAGAAAAATCCTGCCTGGGATTTGGTCTGAGCTTGTTTGTCACATTGTTTTGAATCTGTCTTCTTTGCAGCCTTCCCTGTGTACTCCCAGGGGTCTGTCTGAACACTGGTGGCTACAAAGCCTTCTGCTAAAATAAAAAGTCCCAAAATAATGCTCTGACTTTCCTGTGCAGTTGTGGGGGGGTTAAAAGAAAAGAAACCTAGGCAGGAGCAGCTGTTCTGGAATTTGTTCAGTGTACTTTTCCCTGTCTGTGTCATCTAGTTTGGTGAAAAAACAAACAGCAAAAACCCCCAAATCCTCATCCTGTAAGTCCACAGGTGCATCAAGAATTTGAGTCTCAAGCAGGGGAAAAGGAGGAAAGTTTTGGAATCATTTATCTGCTGAAATGCAGCCCACATTCCACAAAACATGGAATACTTCAAGCTTCTTGCTAATGACACTGTGTCTGTTGTTTGGGCAAATACCTAATGAGTCAATTATGAGCACATACATCATAATTTGTAAGGTATTTACTCTATTATAAGTTTTAAAATGGAAATAAGTTATTAGCTTTCAAGTAGCTTTTAATCTTGATATTCTTAACAAAAAGAGATACATTTGCCTCTATACGTTAATAATCTGAGGTTTAATACTCTATTTGATCAAAAGAAGTATCAAAATGATCTTGTAACATCTCAAAATACACCTTGCATGTGCAGCAAGGTGATGGGGTAAAAAGCAGATCCCCATCAACTTTGTTGCAGAATCAGGATGGAAATCCCAGTAGCACAGTTGGTTATTGGATGATTTGGCAACTCCTGCAGATCAGAGAACAGTAGGAAATGTGCCTAAAAAAATAACAGCGAAGCATTTTCATTACTATTAGGGTGTTTTTAGTATGTTTTTCTTTTGTTAAATGTAAGAAATCCATAAGGATGAAACTTTTGGAGAGCTGTGACTGATGTGGTGGATATGGAAAAGGAAATTGATGACTTTGGTTGTAGTTTTATTATGGCCAAAATGCATGTATGTGGATCACGGCAATTGAGTAGGGAGTGAGCATGAGAACTTGGGGAGAAGAAGTAGCAGTAGGAGTAAGGGGTAACAGGGAGAGGATTATTAATACACTAAATTCATGTTAAGTAACTTATTTCTGTTGTGGTTTTTTTTTTTTTTAATGGATATGTGTGAAAAGATCTGTGACATCTTCAGGATAGAAATGACCTGACAGGTGATTGTAAGAGAATGTTGAGAACCTTTCTTCCAAAGCAGTCAATAATATCTTTGTAGAGCCATCTCCCCTGGAAAATATCAACTATGGCATACTTTGATTTAAACATTTCATCCTGTTACAATAAGAGCACCAGAACCACTGTTTCTTGCTGTGTAAATTCACATATCTTACCCAGAGTGTTGGATACAGTTAGGCTCTAAGGGACAGGAAAATCCCTGTAAACAAGCCCATATCAAGGATTGCTGTATTGTTAACAAAATCTGCGAAGCCTAGAGATCCTGCTCACTCCCTGAGGTAGGGTGGACACTCTGGGAGGGGAGAGAGGAGAGCTTTGAGAATCCATCCCAGATGCCAAAGCAAAGCATTGGTGGGGCTGAGGGCACAGCAGCTGCTCCCCTTCCCTCCTGTCAGGCAGGCTGGGATTCCTTTGGCCCCTGGAAAAGGCACTTTAGACCGTGTGGAAACTCTGTATGAATGAAATCCTCTTGCTTTATGCATAGCCCTCCAAATTATCCTGGTATGAAATCAGATGCACAACTCAGCCTTGGTGTGTTTAATGCCATGTCTCCTTTTCTGCCTTTCTCTCTCCGTGCCTTGTTTCTCGTGCCAGACTTATTCTCCCTTTGTTTTTATGGGTTTTGCAGCAGTAAATCTGGCTGCTGTTTAGCAAGGAGAGCTGTAGCTTGATTCAAACCTTAGTTACAGACTGTTTCTTTTTGTTGTTAGACACTACCCGCCTCATACTCTACCTGGCCAAAGCTGCCAAGTTTTGGATTTCCTAGAGGAGGCTTTTTATTCTGTCGTCTTGTCTGCACATGTACACACAACCTCCAATTATATAATAGGTGATCTCACTGTTGTGCTATTGTGCATTTTCCTCTTTTTACAAGCGAACTACACTGACACTTTTTTGTGTTTTGAGTCTATTGTTACCTCGTGCTGGGGCTGCAGCCCTGAGATTTCCTCGAATCTTCACTTTCCCCACACCTAATCAAGAGCTTATTTTTAGCATGTTTTTTTTTCCCCTCCACTTTTTCAGTTTAAAACCTCTAAAATACTAAAAATGACCAGGCCAACATAACCTCTCTAAACACTGAGCATTGCGTAATCTTCGAGCACATTGTCCGCCTGCCTAGGATGGCAGAAGAGCCTCATCTATGGTCAAAGAGCTCTATGTGTTCAAAATAATAAAAGAGAAATGAGCAAGAGGAGGTTCCCTTGGTGCTGCTTCCAGGCTCAGCTTTCTGAGGAAGCTCCTGGAGGGAGCACCATGTTGTCATCAAAGCCTCCAGCAGGCGATTTATACCTGACAGCGAGGAGGAGGAGGAGGACGACGGGCTTCCCCTTCCAGCCACACATGGTGCGTGGGCACAGGGCTTCTCGGAGCCTGGCTCTCAGCTGGCACACATCTGCCTCGGCACAGCTCCCCTCCTTCCCAGCACATCCAGAGAGAGATGAGCTGCTTGTAAACCAGCCCTTTGTCAAGAGTGGTTTCCTGGAAAAGCCACCAGACTTTTCTGATCGGAGGAGAGGAAAGATGCGATCTCTGCCCCTGGAGATCATCCCTCTCTGCAGACCACATAGGAGGAGGAAGAGGGAAAACAACTGCAAACAAACAAAAATGGAGCGAGGTGGCTGAGACCAAATTAGATTAATTAGCCCCAGGCTGTTTTGTGTGTTTATATTTAATTTAGGTTTAGCTACTTCAAAGTTCACATAGTTTTAGTTAATAACTTTACTATAACTTATTATTTTCAGATGTTGGCAGGTAGACAAGTTGTGAGTCACCTGGAATATGAGGCTAAATAAGTAATACTCACTGGCAGGGTTTTGACCATGACTGATTACACTTCTCTGTCTTCTGTGTTAGAAAAATATAGCTTCAGAAGGAAAAAAGTCTAGTTTTCTCACTTCTACTACCATTTTATGTTGAAATGTCCATAGGGTGGGTTAGATTTCATACATGGCTGTCTAGCTTTCAAAAACTTTCAATCTTTAATCTGCTGCTTAATGGTTAGTACATCCTGTAGCATACCAGGTCTTTATTATTTCATTTGACCTCTTTTGTGAACCTAAGAAGGTCCACAAGACCTGTTTGTTTATGAGCAGGGCGGTCTGGAGGTTAGTGGTCTTAAATCACAGAGGAGAAAATGAATGGGCAGCTCTTTACTTGGGATAATAAAATTGTTGTCACTCCAACTATAGATTTTTGTAGGTTATTACATTAGTTAAATAAAATACTGCCTCATCAATGCAAATTCCAGTTCCGGCTAGTCCTGATGTTGGCTGTAGAAGCAGGAATTCATTCATATTGCTGGCAGTAAAAAGGAATAAAATTGTGTTTGACAGGAGTGGAGAGTTAAGATCATAACTTTTCAGAACCAATAAGGGTTCATGGAAAAATATATACTTGGGAAGAACAAAA
The DNA here is from genome assembly GCA_025920805.1 of Petroica traversi. Classification (NCBI taxonomy): domain Eukaryota; kingdom Metazoa; phylum Chordata; class Aves; order Passeriformes; family Petroicidae; genus Petroica; species Petroica traversi. The sequence continues at coordinate 4,199,679 of JAHLSL010000043.1, read as the reverse complement.
CCCTAATCACAGGCATTGCTTACTGGAGGTCTACAGCTGTGACAAATGGTGTGATACTCATGAATATGCAAAGTTCTTTTCAGCCTGTAATTATAAGAATCATTGTGTCTATGTATGCATTTCATAGGAAGCCTCAGTTGCATAAAGCAGCAGATGTATTTTGGTGACAACAATCAATAGTAAGAGAGAAACTCCTCATAATCCCAGGAGCCCAGCACGGACCTGACAGACTGTTTTTCCTCTAGATTTCCAAATCCTTCCATGAATTTGCACCACTGGATTAGTGTGTGTTTCTCTCTGCCCTCAGAATAAGCCTGCTGTCCTTGACACCCAGTCAGATACACCAGCTCCTTTACTTTCTCTGCTTTTATCCCATGTCCACCTTGGAGAGAGAGAAATAAAATGCTGCTTTCTCCAAACCCTTCCTCCTCCAAACACAAATGGTCTCTCATCCCAAAGCAGCACCGGCTGGGCAGGGTTGCAGGGCAGCAAACCACTGGGCTATTTTGCTTGATTTTTCTGCTGGCATTTTGTTTGAAGAGCTAGTTCTATCTGGAGATGAAATAGCCACAGAATCTATCATCTAACACCTCTTTCCTAGTGATGTGTTTTGCAGATGAGGCCCTGGCTGGACCAAATTCAGCAGCAGTGGCTGAAGACACAACCCCACATGTGCAGGTCGGCGCTGAGTGCAGGTAGGGCTAAATTTGAGTAGTAGCTGGCAGAGCTGGGACTTGGCCTCTGCCTCCAGGCACTGCTTCTTGGATGACTCAGGGAGCCACTGATGGATGGAGGAAGTGGCAAAGGTGTGTCTGTTAAAGATTTCCCTTTCACTATTGAAAGGACTTAGAAAAGTCTAAATTAAAGAGTCACGCAACAGATGCTAGAGCTTAACCTTCTCAGCCCTAATGAAATTATCTCCAAAACCAAAAAGCTGAAAAAGTATAAAACAAATCCTGACAAATTCAGAATCAAGTGAGACATAGGAGAGAGGTAACTAAGACACCCATAGCAGCTTATCATGGAGGAAGATTATTATTACTTTGTTATGTGCATCTGGGGACAGAGGCAGCTGTTTGTGTTTTCTAAATATCACCCTGGGACTAACATCTCCCCATACCAATGTAAGCATAACTTTACAAATTGAAATACCTGTTTAGCAGCAATATCAAAGTATCCGTGTTTATGGCATGTTTATTTTGGCAGTAAATTATGTTGTTCATGTTGGTCTTGATAAAAAGCATTGGGATGCATTGTGTGTTAGGAAGGACCCTCTCAGTATTTTGCAACTTGTTTTCATTGTTACCTTGTCTGCTTTCACAAGATTTCTCAAGGTTTCTACATACCAGGGACAAAACCTTCTTGAAAACCATGGGTTCATGTCTGTATGGTCAGTTACAGGCAAAATTAAACTCTTAGTCAGATGTTATGAAAGTGACCATCAAAATTTCTACAGGTTGCTTGGAGTTAACAGCAAATATCTGAAAGAAACATATATTTTCTCTGCTTCAAAAAAATCACCTGGAAGGCATAAACAGGCTTTCATGACAATTGTTACTGTACAGTTTAAGACTCTTTAGGAAATGGCTCTTTTTAGGGAAAAGGCAATAAAATTTATGTGCTTGAGAACAATAGGATATTTAAATATTGAGTATTCCAATATATTCCAAGGGGCTTCATTGTCTGTTTGCAGGGTCTCTTGGCTCTTTGTTCTTCTCAGCCTACATGAGACAAAATACTTCTTCTTAGACAGCAATATACTGATTTTATAAAGAAAAATCTGTGGATTCTAGCATAGCCAGCCTGTGTCAGAAGGTAGCATGTGAGATGTAGGGAGTCACAGTGTTTCCAGCTAGAAGCCATCAATTTTTTTTTCTTGAAAAGCTAGGATCCAGCCCTTAGTACACACTTGCCCAAGAAAGAAAGGGGGCACATTGCAGGGCAAACGGACCAGACCCTGTGCCAGAACCATTATTATTTTTCCCTAGGCTGGGGGAAATATTGGCCCCCACCATCTGCATGAACTCAGCCAGGAGAGGGGAGGGGAGCAATGAGAAAGGATTCTGTGATGCCTTGAGTTTGGGCAGAAACGAGGTGACAGACACCTCTAAAGCCACCAACATGGCTTAGGTTCTGTGGCATCACAGCTGTGTCTCACACCTCGCTCAGGATTCGTGGCATTTTAGCACCTTTAAACTGTTGACTTTTTGAATTCCAGAGTCAGATGGAGAGGTGTACATCCTCGTGGCTAGATGGATGTGCTAAGCATGGAAAAATGGCCCTAAAATACAAACGAGTGACCTGTGGTGTAGCAGAAGGGGATCTTGTCATGCTGAGTGCTGTGCAATCTGTTGAAAGCAAGCCTTCATATTGATTAACTACCTCCTTTCTGCTGCCATAACATAACTGAAATCCAATATGTTACATAAATAAAAATCTCTCTGGTTATTAAGGGGTCATTTATTTGGGGAAAATGTCCACATGAGTGTACAGCCCTTACTCATTCTGAATGGAAATGATAAATAATTGGGGTTTATGCAGAAAACCCGCTGGGGGTGAAAGACTGCAGGGGTGGAAGGCTCCTTCCACAAAGAGGGTCAGGGTGACTCGGTGTGACTGAATTTCACCCTGCCAGCACCTTCTACCTCCAGGATTTCTGCACCCTGCTGGGACCCCCAGGCCAGGTGGGCAGCTCCGGTGGTGGTTGTTGGACACATTGGGTAGGCAGATGCAAAAGTCTTGAGAACAGCACCAAAATTTGAGTTTTTAGGTATGGACTACCTGTGGGTTTCAAAAACCCAACAAACAAAAGGCAGAATTTAGCCTCAAGTACAGATCTGCTGCCTCGCACATTTGTACATTTCAATTTCCAATGAGCTGTGTTCTCTAATCACAAGACTTCTAATCTTCCACCACCGAGTCACCAATTTTGAATTCAAATTTCCTTCTTTTTGTCTGTATTTAAAAAATAATAATAATCATTTTCCATCTATTGCAAATAACAATACAGATCCACAGACTGAATGCTGAAGTTGTAATTCAATCTCAGGCTTTGGCTGCCATTCATTGATACCTCAAGCTGTGCTCTTATTATTTATGACATCAGCAGAAACTCTCGATTGAATTGCAGCCTTATATTTAATTAGGGACTATGTATTATTTTGTGTGCAATATCCAGAATTAAAAATAGCCCCTTTCCAGGGTATAATGGGGAAAAGGCAGCAAAGTTTGAATATATATTCTAATTGATATTTCTTGTACTTATTCTAAAAGTAATCAAAACGTATGTTAAATATTAATTATAATATTTTTACTGCATTGTGCACCCTGATTTATTGCTACCTCTTTTGGTTCACTTTTTAATTACTGTACATTATAAGAAAACTAAGGGGTTTTTAAATAGAAAGGTTATTTAGCATTAAAATTAATGTATAATTCAATATCAATCTTCATAGTGAATGTTATATTAAACGTAATGAACAAAAGGTGTATTTAACACAGTTTGCAAGTTTTTTTTTTTCTACTTTTTTTTATTTTCTCTCCTCTCACAACATGCCTCTCAACTCTCTCCACATTTAAAAGTCGGGGACAAAGCTCATAAAGGAACAAAAGACTAAAATCAGGGATGGTCTTTTTTTAAAAGAGGTACAGTTTCAAAGCCTGGAGGGGGAAAAAAAAAAGATAGAAATCAAAGTCCTCTTGAATACAGAGAACATTTTAAAGGAAATATTGAACTGTTTGCTTAAAAATCTTACATTATTGCCTTCTTTTTAAACTCAATTCCTTTTTGAAGGAGAACACCAGATAGGGACAAAGAGAATATTTTCATGCAAAAATCAGGCACAGGTACAGAGGCACAGCCAGACATCATTTCAAGTGGGCACAGGAATTTAATTCAAGTTATTCTCTCCTTTATTCCACATTTAACAAAGTTGAAGGATTTATCCACCTCTCTGACACTAGTGCAGACTTCACTAGGTAAAATTTGTATCCAGTGGCAAGTAAATATTGGGCTGGATTTTTATGTCCACCTGAAATGGATTCTGGTTATGAACCTCAGCAGTTGTAGAAAATTAAGTTTAGCATTGCTGTGGAGATCTGCACAAAGCTTTGTTAAGCTCTTATCAGCAAGAACAAAGAAATTATTCTTGTTTACCTACCCAGGTCTAATTCAAAGGCAGCACAACCCAGTTTTTTTTCCCAGCAGTAAATTCACCTGATGTTTGGAGTGTTGGGGAAATGATGCACTGGGTGAAAGTGTTCCCAGGAGGGTGCTTTGGAAACCAAACCTCCAGGGAAGGAGGGGATATGGTGGGACCTCACTGAACCCTGCTGTGTCCTCACAGAGAAGTGGAGAAGGACTCAGGTGATGCCTTCTGTCCCAGGACAGGTCCAAGCCTGGGGTGTTTGGAGAGACGGATAAGCTTTTTGAGAAAATATTTACAGATATGTTATCATTAGTCTGAGAATCTCCTTGTCTAATCTACATGACCTGGTTTCCTGAAAGGAGAAATGAAAAAAACATGTTTGTTTTTAAATAAATAAGAGATCCCTCACTAAATCATCTAACATACTGTCTATTTATATTTCATAAGGACAAATGTTTCTGACAACTCTCATAATAGGTCTGTACAAGTATGCCATGTTCTTCCCAAGGAGGCCTCTTTGAGTGACATAAATTGCCATTAATGAAAATTTTAACAATTCAGGATAAATAATTTTTTAACTTTTAATGTGCAGAGATGCAACATAACATGGCAGGCCTTGCGAGAGAAGACATTTGTTTTGGAAGGAAGTTGCAGAGTATATTTATTCATAGACCAAAATAAAAGCAGCATGAACATTATTTTTTAATAACTCTGCATGTTGGGTGGCTGTACAGAAACACTGATATATTCCTTCAGTAAATACTGGAATATTCAGTGCTGTAGTGCCTTGAGGAAATCTCAAGTATCCAAATGTTAAAAGTACTGATCTTGCAGAATTAAGCAGTGATGTTGACCAAGAGGTCACCTGGGACAGAAGGACTCTGTGTGAGATCCTGCCACTGCTCAGCTCTTTGGTCTTTAATGGCAAAAACAGACACTGAACAACCAGCAGTGAGAAAGAAAACTTAATAATATTCCTCCAGAAATCCACCCCCTGCCAGCAAAATCATCACTTTGCAACCTTAAAACACAGGTGCTGGAAATATCACCCAAAGGAGCAGGGAGAACTTCCTTGTCACTCCTATCACTCCTTCCATCATCAGGCTATGTCTGGGTCCCCTAATCCATTTGAAATCCCTATATCACTGTCATTTACCCTACTTCCTGCCCAGTGCCACTGATGCTGGCATTGACAGGCACCTGTCACTTCCCATGAATTCTGGATCTGGTCCACTGGACTTGTGCGAGGCAGGCGAGGATCATTAGGATTTTGCAGTGTTAGTTCCAGCTTTCCCCTTATATAACAGCAGCGCCAGTTGAAAGGCACAAAATATAGTTTCAATAAATGCCTTTCAGATCAGATAAAGGTTCCAGCTCTGCACTGGAGTTTACAAGACTTGACAGTCATCTATTTTGAGTGTACAACGGACACTCGAACATCAGTGTTTAAATATCTAATCACTCTTACATAAGAACTTGGCACTAACAATGCCATCACACATTCATTTGGAAAAGCAGTAAACTAATCCCACGGAAAAGAAAATGTGGATATTGCTACCTAATATTGAATTGGGCGGGGATCCTTGTCGATTCAATCACAGTAGATTTATATTTTTATGTTTGCCAGGCAAAACAAAAGAAGTTTTCATTCAAAATAAGCATGTATTATCTGTAGCCAAGTTGGTGGGGAGTCAAAATGCTGTCTGTTGCTATAATGTAGGATCCTTTCGGTATTACAAGGAATTACTCTAATAACCTTTATACATCAAAATCATGCTGAATTTCTTACATAGAAGTATGCAGTTGTGTTGTCTGTATACTCTTCTGAAAGACTTTAGCTCAGCAAAGCACTTTTATTAGTATTTACTACTCCCACTGAAGTTAATATACCTAATTGCAGACAATAAAACGACTGAGATTCTTCAAATTAAACACATCTTTAATTGCTTCACGAAAATTGAACAGTAATATCATTATTTTAACAAACACACTTATCTAGAAGAGGATGATGTAATCAAACATGAGAAAGAGTCGGAGTGGAAAATGGCAATCTTTATCATTAATTGTGCAGAGCCCTTCCAGAAGCCTTAGGAAGGAGGCGTGATGCAACTGAAATGTAATCCAGTGGGGGGGGAAAAAATGGGGTGAAGAAACTAGACACATTGCAGAGTTAATTCCTAATTAAAATTAAAACTGACAAAACAAACCCTGCAGGCAAGCATCCATTAGTGCCACAAGGCATAAGAACATGGAAATTTATTTTAGTGCAATAGTTTTAGCTTTGTGTGTTTCCTCTACCAATAGCTGCTGAATTATTTGTACTCTTCAGCACGAGGAGCAATTAGGGGAGGCAAAGGGAGAAAATGGTTGTGGCTGATTCTAAGTAGGCAGAAGCCTTATTAATTGTAATTAAGTTGGACTAAGCTCTTACTAAATTTCCCTAAAGGTGAGTAGTATGTGAGGAATTTTGTATAGAAAGGAAGTTGAAGTTTTCATGGAACTGTTGATTTTTGTAAAACACGTCACTCATGTTCTCCTGCAAAGACCAGGTTATTGTCATCAAACAGGATAAATTATTCTGGTCTAGTCCATAACTTGGATAGACAGAGAATCATTGAATCCCAGAGTTGGAAGGGACCTGCAAGGTCCAACTCCAGGCATATTCCTTACACATGAGCAGGGGAGTCTGAGAAGCAGACCTGCCCTCTTGCATTTTGATCTTGAGTAAAAAATTTAACTTTTCTGTACCAGTTTGTGTGTGAAATTGGAATGAAATATAGTTGCCTGATTTTTAAAAGCATCAGAAAGTGAGGAGGAAAGTAGCATGACTAATGTCCTTTATCATAGTGTGGTTTCTGTCTGATTTTCTTTATAATGGACGCATATAATATAAATATATTATAATTTCTTTATAATATAATGCTCTATCTTGTGAATCACAGAAACAGCTCCAAGCATCTAGATATCCTGTTTTGGTATAAGGGAATCACACACCAAATTACTGCTTTATTTTTGTAATATTTTTTTTCTAAAGCTATTCATAATTTCTGCTTAAGCAGCGCAATAGGGCTTTCCTGGGGCTCTTGTGCCCATGTAGCAGCTGAAAACAGAGATTCCTCTGTTTGTTGAGAAGTTGGTCTATTAGAGGGATCACAGGTAACATTTAGTAACAGACTTTGGTACCACGTCTGTTACGGCAGAATGCCCTGTGCTTTCAGTTTAATAAAATACTTCATTTCCTGTCTATATGTGGCAACTGATAACTGCAGCTGCAGAGGAGCAGTGATTCCTGTTGAGGGGTATGGAAGGGGGCAGAGAGAACTGGGGCTGGATGGAGAAACACAGATTATCTGCCCAATCATTTTCTATAGTGATTAGATCAGGTTTCTTTGGGTGACTATGTCCTTGTCTTGAGTTTTAAGGTTCAAGGACACCAAGATGCTGAGAACTCATCAGGGTGCAGTGGAGAGCAACAGTTTTGCAGAACTTTGCCTGTACTGCTGCAGTACAGAGTAAAGTAAGCAGCAGCATTTACTGGGGAAATGATTAATTGATGGCTTTTATAGTTTAACCCAGCAACAACAGAACACCACAGAGCTTCCCTCCAGTGGGATGGGGAAGAGAATCGGAAAAAAAGTAAAATTTTTGGGCTGAGAAAAAAGCTTTTAAAAGGGCAGTTTAATAACACCATATGGTCTGGAGTATCCCTTGGCCAGTTGGGTCAGCTGTCCCAGCTGTGACCCCTCCCAACCCCTTGTAACCCTCAGCCTCCTCCCTGACAGAGCAGCACAGGAAGCTGAGAAGTCCTTACTCTGTCAGCTAAATTATCAGTGTGCTACCAATTCTCATCCTAAACCCAAAACACAACACTGTACCAGCTACTGGAAAGAAAATTAACTCTACCCCAGCCAAAACCAGGAAAAATCCAGAGGAAGAGCTTCCCTTGGCCTACAGCCCAAGAGCTGTTTTTCCTTTCAGCAACTCCAGAAATAAGGGTATTGATGCCCTGTGCAAAATGGCCTCATTGTCCACCTCCTGGCCATGCTGCCTGAGGTCATTCAGGTGAGGAGTGGTTGGAAAGTGCCCACTTAGAGCAGGGATGGGAAGACAGCCCGGCCTCTCACTGCCTCCTTGTTCTGCACTTGTAGCTGAAATGAGATGCAAGGATGTCTCTCCTGGGCCACTGCCCAGATCTGCTCTTGGAAAGGTGCAATGCTTCACACTGCCTACATTAACATTCCCACACTTCCCTCCGTCCCATGCCTGGTCCCACCAGCAGTGCAGAATATGGCTTTGAACACACTGGAATTTGGACAGGGAGGACTCAGGCACAGTCCTCACAAATTTGCTTGCTGTGGGGCTGAAATAGATTGGATTGGGCTCAAAACCACCTGGAGACTTCAGTAGCTCCAGCAACCAAACCTCTCTTCTCTTTCAACTTAAATGCAGCATCAGCTTTTATTTTTATTCACTGGAATGACCAAAGCTCCACACACAGCTTTTATTTTTATTCACTGGAATGACC
>JAHLSL010000043.1:4112296-4190996 GCA_025920805.1 Petroica traversi | reverse complement strand
GACCAAAGCTCCACACACAGCTTTTATTTTTATTCACTGGAATGACCTTAGGAGAGCTCCCAGACCATGCTCTTACCCATGTCAAGGTCAATTCACCCTCCTCCTGCCATCTGAGCCCAAAAATGTCAAATGCTTCCTGCTTTGGTGTCACCCTCCCCAGAGCAACTGCTTTACAGCAATATTTGGGTTTTGCAAAGGATATCTCACGGAACTTTGGTAGCAGAGGGTCTCAGAGCTCCCCCCTGTCACTGCTGTGAATATGTGAATCAATGTCTTACTGATCTTTGTCCCCTGACTCCCTCAAGGCCTTTCTTTAACTTTAGCACTACACTTGTATGAGACTCTCTCCATTCTGAATTTTCCTCCCCCTATGACTCTTTTGCTTTCCTCATGACCTTCCCAGTGGCCTCAAAGAACAGATCAAGTGAGAAATATTTTTGTAAACAAGTCAGTTCACTTCTTCTAGGTGGGGAAAATGTCACTGTAGTGGTGCTCAGAGTCTTATTCCTCTGCAGTTGCTCAGATCAGCATGTTGAGCCCTTGAGAGATTTTTTCCCTCACACAGGGGAAGAGATGCTCATGGATATCTTCATAGGATGGGAGACTTGGGAAGGCAATTTGTTTGCTCTCTTTTCAAAACATTTTATTCTCTTTCTCTTTTGCTGTCCCCCCAAATGTGACATCTTTCTTAGCATGTTCTACAAATCATCTGCTGCAACTCTAAGGAGCTCTGTGCACCTGTGAGTTCATTAAACCAAAATGTTCAGGATAGCTTCCCCGGCTCACTTTAGACTAATTAAATGGTTGTTTTCATCAGTTCTTGCAATTTATTTTACTACAGATAACGGGAGAATATATCAGCCTCGGAATTGCATTAAATATTTCCCTCATAACATATTGTCAACAAAAGTCCTGCTGAATTAATGACTTGTGTGCCTGTTTGAAAGTGGGATTGTACTTGTCTAATTGTGGCATCAGTTGTCATAGTGACTATCAGGCAATCCGGCAGCAAACACCCTTCCTTGGCAGGGTTTAGGTAAAGCAGCCTTTGTGCAGTTGTCAGCCAGAGATTTATGATGGCAAAAACTATATTTGGCAGCCAAATCAATGCGTTGACCACTCTTTGTGCTCCTGCCCTTATTTTAACTTAAACACTTGATACTCTACCTGAATATTAAGAGGCTGTATGTCTCCAGAGCTGTTTTGTTATTAATAGATCACTTTTTATAAACTGTGTGTGGGATGACTGGTTATTTGTATATATGTCCAACAAATGCAGTTGCTGGTATTTTCTGAACACGTAACTCCAAATGTCAGCTCTTGCAAGCAAGTGGATATTCAAGGGTACCTTTTTATGCCTGCTATTAAAACATGTCGAGTGATCTATAAATTACCCCATTGAGATAAACAGTGGATTAAAATAAGGCACTCCCATTCTGTCATCACTGTAACATTAATCATTGGAGTTTTGGTCTTTAATGTTAAAATGTACCTTTTAGCAGTGTATGTCACTCCATATTAAATTACATGTGAACTGACAGATTTTTTAATCAAAACTTGCATTCTGAGTTTTGTTTTCTTCATAATGTCACAACAAAGTAGGAAAATAATTTTGCTGATGTCTATGAATTTTTTTAACACTTGCTGTTTTATTTTTTATCATAAAATTTGTTTCTCTTGGTGGTTTTCTTAAGTCTGATTTGTTTCTTTCATTGAGCCTACAAAAATGTTTATTTTAGTCTTTTTGTATCAGCTGGTGAAGGAAAGGAATTATAAATTTTATTCAAAATATTAGAACTATACAGTGTTTGAACACAAGAAAGTATAATAATTTCATTATATCACTAGAGGAAAACATTTGTATGGCCACATGAGCGTCACAGACTTGGTCTGTATAAAACACAAATATTTTCTTGACTGGATCTATTTTTTGCCATCATTCCAAATGAGGTTGTGTTAGTTGGTTTAACAGCCTAGATTTACTTTTTTAATAGTATTGGACAATAACAGGGCCATGTATGTAAATGTTTTTCTAATCCAAATATGCAGCTCTGAGACTGCTCATTTTCTTTCATAGAGGAAGTGGGCTGCAGCTCATCTTGTAAAACTACAAACCTAATCATTCAGGACAAGAAATCACAACTTTTCTGGGTTTGATTCTGTGTTAGGTCTCTTAAACTTTGAAGGCCAAGTTCTGTGCTGTCTTATGTGGGTACTGCTGCTCCAGGATTCACATCAAAGAGTTCACCCACTTAAAGTGCTGTAATACTGCATGACAGTGGGTGCAATAAAAATTTACTGGTAAACAGCCTGAAACACCCACTGCTGTTGACATTCCACATTTTCATGTGGTCAGGAAAGTAACTTATTATTGGAGAACATATCTTGTGTCTTTGTCCTCCAAAGCAATTAAAACACAAATTTAGTTTAAGAGCATTCTGACTTCCAGTGTGTCAATGTACTGGAGGTACATTGTTTTCCTCCTTTTAAGGTGATTTTACTTTGTGATCTGTCATATATGGGCCTTTTCTGTGCATTTATTTCTCTGTACATGTTGGCTCTGGAAGGATTTTTGCCACCATGAGTTTGCCATTTCTCCTTCCCCTCCCCTGTCATTATGTTGAAGGGGACAAAAGTGCCCTGACAGGGGCCACCAGCCAGAGGTGGCTCTCGTGCCTCTGGGACACCAAGAGGGCTGTTCACTTACTGTGACCAAATATGAGGTTAGGAGGGAAAACCTGGGGGAAGAAAAAAGGAATCTGAGCTCCTGACAGATGCTCCCAACAGAAAGATCACAGAATTTTTTGTGTTGGAAGGGCCCTTAAAGGTTGAGATCTAACCCCCTTGCCCCAGGCAAGGCACTTTCCGCTGAGATGAACTTGGCAACAAAGAGGAAAACCTCCAAGCCAAGAAAGAAATTTGTATCTCTGACCCAGTCTCCTCTCCCAAAGAAGTGAGGAAAACTTGTTCTAGAAGGAGATGGCAATGCAAATCTTTTTGCAAAGATAAGACGAAGACAGTCAAAAATCAGTGCCAGGTACAGTGGATTCAGAGATAGCGATGGTTGGGTAAATTTGTGGGACATCCGTAGAGACAACAGATGGATGAATCGGGAGAGGAATATGGAAGGAAGATCGTGGAAATGGAGAGACTGGAAAAATTGCCATCGTACTCACAAAGAGGGATCCTGGCAAGGAAGTGCATAGATGTTAATCAGTTAAAGGTCATCTCGCACTGCTCCTGCTGGGCGTGTACTGAGAGCGTGTGTGGGGCTGGAAAAGGGAAACATTCGCCTCAAACATTTTTGCAACGCTTTATCAGTTTGTTAACATTTGGTCTAAGTGTTCCCGCGTGCCTTTCCCCCATCCCCCCCACCTCAAATCCCAGGCGTCAGAGCTCCTTTCGCAACATATTGATAATAACCAACACAGTTGTCCGTCTTGGAAATAATAAAAGCTATAGACCGTAATAGATTTTTAAAGTTACATTTCGAGTTTAATGCTTATAACTATATCACTGGGAGCAGGTACTTGGCACAAATGTCTCCATTGGAGCATAAACACCTTGGCCTATAGCCTCTGAGAGTTTATCAGTGCCATGGGACATATTTCCTGCTATGTACATGCTCCTCTACAATGAATGAACAGCTTGCAACTACATATTAATCTACTTGATGACCTAGATCAAGAACAAGGAAAATAATATTGATAAGACAGTCACTTTTCCTTTTCGGTATATTCCTGACTATTAGCACTGGTCGGGAGGCAAACAGATGAATTGAGACTTTGCTTGCTGACAGAGGTCAATATCATTAAGAAAACTTTTAATTATTTCTGGGCCAGACTGAGCAAGTGGCTGGACGTAGAGTGGGTTGAGGAAGGTGAGCTTAGTTCTGCTGGGATTGATCTGAGGGCTGCAGTGTTACAGCACTGGCTGGATGGTTGAAATACCCAGTTTGTGTGAACACTCTGCTGTTACAGTGATCTACATCGGCCAGGATCTGGGCTGTCATGCCTGATTCTGCGAGAAACTTTTCTGTGCAGGTTATTTTGTGCTGTGTGGCATCGCCCTGTTAACCTCTGAGCATTGTGTGCTGGCTCTAAGCAGAGAGTTCAAATCAAGGCAAATAAACTCAAGTGTTATCTGATAGAGGATTATGCAGCCCTGCAGTCATTCAGCTGCAACCTCTACAGTCACCTTCCTATACACCCTGTATCCTTCCTGGTTATGCTCATCTTTCTCCTTGCACCTCTTTAAATTACCCACCTGCAGAGGCACTGATCACTGCAGTGTAGCCATAAAGGAAAGACATTGCTTCTTTGCCCTCCTAAATACCTTGAAACACCGCTGATTAATTTTTCACCAAAAATAGTCTGCCCTGAATGGACTGAGAGGAATTTACCACTGGTATTCTGTAGGCCAGCAGTGGATGGAATCCCACTCCCTTAGCTCTGACCATTGTGTATGCCAGCCCCAAATCCCTCTTTTCTGCCTCACAAACCAATATGCCTTTTAGTCTTTGTTCTTGCCAAGCTTAGAGAAAAACAAGGACTTTTTCCATTTAATGTAAGTATCACAATAAGAAAAAAGTTTCAAGTGAGAAAAATAGGACTGTTGCTGTTTTCAACAGAAAGTGCTCCCCAATGATCCATATATTCAAGATGTATGGGAAATTAATACCTTAACACATATATTAGTATGTCAAAATGGCATGCCTACTTACCCATTTATCAGGTTAAAGGAGGAGACTGGTGTGACTTTAGATAGTCATTTCATTTCTATGTGCCTACGTTCTGTCATTTAAAAACAGGCATATGGATAATAAACAATAGCAGAATGTTATTGAGTCATTCACATTTATAAAGCCCCTTTGATATTGTCTATGCCTCAGTTTTCTCATTTGTAAAACAAGTGTAATAATTCATGTATTTATAGCTTTAAAGGGTGGATAATCTAATTTGACATCCTGTGGAGCAAAATCCTTAGCATTTCACTTAGCTATTCCTTCACTATTCTCAGTAACTTGTGGCCTGAAGAAAGCACATTTTAGAAAGGCAGGAGATTTTAATTTTAAAAATGTCATGTGACTGATAACCTTCCTCAACACTTGGCAAACTACACCCTTCATCAATCATCTAAACCCGTAAAACTATGATCCTTATTCACTGTGTGATATTGTCTATGATTCCTAACTTTCCAGCATGTTTTGAGACACCTTATAAGCAATTTATTTTATTGGACAATTTGTACAACAGATTCTGCTCCATCTATTGCTTCAATTATTCAAAGATATGCCAGTGGCCAGTGCTCTATGACATCCTGCTCTGGTGTCCCTTTTTTGAGAACTCTGAGTCACTCTGGCTGAAAGATATCTAATGGCTGTTTGTAACACAGCCCTGGACGGGATGGAGACGTGTCATTTGTGATGACCTGCAGTGATTTTTCTCAAGTGGGCAGAGGAGCATTGACCAAACCATGGCTAAGAGGCTGCTAAGTGGAGCTCAGCACTGTCTCACTTTCCACTCATCCTCCCTCCCTGAGCTGTAGAGCTCTGTTATTTCAGGAGTCACTGGAGTGCACAGAAAGGAGCATTCCAAGTGGTGGGAACCATCTGCTTCGGAGGGTGTTGCTGGCAGCTCGTTTCCAAGTTGCATCTTAGTCAGGATTGAGAATTTTCTAATTTGATGCAATGACTAAAATCTCCTTGTCAGTCGCGTGTCACCCTCAACCAAGTTCTGATGTTTTGGTTATTATGAGGAAGACAGCTGGATGCAAATACAGATGAAGGCAAGTCCATCAGAAGCGATGAGGTGATGCTAACATGGTTGCACAGGCATTCACAGGCAAAATTGCCATAGCTGTAATTGAAAAATCACATTTTCCAAATCTTTCAAAGTATAATTCTGTATTTTCCTCACATTATCTCTTTCAGACTGGTCTCTGTGAAGAAAAGAAAAATATATCATTTTGCTGTGAAATCCAGTGTGTCTGTCAGAGAAATATAATTTACAATTTCAAATTCTAGTTGTGGGTAACTTGTTGATTGGCAGTTTGTTTGATTTTCAAGTTGACAAATACAAACAGTTGCCTCTGAGTGGACTGTGGCTACTCCATAAAAAATAATTTATTTTTGTCCTTTTTAAATCTGCCTTTTGGGCCTATCATGAATGAACCAGCTGCCTTGAAACTTGGATAAAATATTATTCTTTTACATATATAACAAACCAGTGAAACAGTAAAAATAACATTGGCATGAGCTTGCCAAGGGGATTTGGTTGAACCATTAGGTAAGGTCTGCCAAATATATATAGTTTCAGCTGTTAAAATTGCATATTCATGTGTTTTCCATATACCTACTGGCCTCTCTCTCAGAGAACTTTGGAATATTTTTTTACTAGACTATAATTAAACAGCAGCAATTGAGACAGGGTATTCCCCAGAAATTGCAAAATGAGGAGTGTGTGGTGGCCACTTGCAGAGTTGCTCATTAATCTTGAGAAAATTCAGAAAGAACAGACTTGGTGTGAAGAAATGATGGGGGGGGCCACAGAACTATAGCACAATCTTAATGTACACATGTTTTGCAGATTTAAGTTTTGCTCAAGGAATGCAATTGAAATAATTCCCTACAGTCCAGCCAGTCTATATTATTTGTCCATATTATTTCCCCCTACCCCTAGAAATTTACTTGAGCTGGTGCCACATGTCCCAGTGCCATCAGTCTGTAAGTCTGGGAATAATTCACTCCTAGGCTAGCCTAGATTTTTGATGATTTCCCTGGCATACAACTCTAGCGTGCTGCATTTATGAAGCAGTGAGTCAAGTTCTCTGTTTCTTTTTTTTTTTTTTTCAAAGAAACACTACATTGAGCAGCTTCTGGGATGTTTGTGTTGGTGAAGTTTTCTTTCCTTGGAGTTCTGCCTCCTTGGTAGGACTTACCAAGTGGTCTTGATGTAGCAAGAAGTTATTAATTAAAAGAATATTGGTTTTTTTTCCCTATCTGTGGGTAATTAGGATTTCCAGATCCCTACCCCAAATCAGCTTGGATCAGGAGTGTGAAGCCTGTTCCTGGAGTACTTTTGAGAGCCATGCAATCTAAATTGGGAGGTCACGTTTCTGGTGCAGATGAGTCTGAACACTGCTAAATTCGGCAGGACAGCAGGGAAGTCATCCAAAGCTCTCACTGTGGCTTACACATTGTCACCCACCCACCTCCAAAGTATTTATGTGACCCATCAGAGCTTCTGTTTCTTTACTCTCTTGGTCTAAGTGTTGTCACCGTTGTCTTCAGAGACCTGTGCTTCAGACTCAAACTGTGCAGATCAATGGTCAGAGCAGAAAATGGACTGAGCAGGGCCTCTGAAATGCTCCAGCAAGGAAATCCACACAGGTGGAAGTTCTGGGTGTGAAATGGTGGCTGTCCATGCCATGCTTTCCACCGCCCCAAACTGCAGTCCCACCACACCCACATCACCTTATCATGCCTCTGATTTTACATTCACCACATGCTGTTTTGTAATTTTTCACACATCTGAGCCATGAAAGCAGTCCAAGGACAAGTGTTTAAAGGATTTTAGAAGAATATGATAGTGCAGCCAAATGTAGTCCTGAAGTTACCCCAAGATTAAAGAAAGCAAACATGATTTTTACTCAGATCCTATTTTTGTGAGGGACTAGGCTCTCGTGTGTATGTCATTGTCTTTCTCCTCTTCTGTAAGAACAATATGAATATTAATTCATAGCCTTCCAGACAAAATTATCTATCTATCTATCTATCTATTTACCTTCCTACCTACCTACCTACATACCTACCTACCTACCTGCCTGCCTGGCTGTGTTTATATTTTTAGTGTGTTTAGCTGTTGCTTTGAGGACAGAGTTTTCTGTATTGGACAGCTGGGATGTTTGCTTTTGGGTTTGGAAAAAATTGTGTTTTGACTTCCAAGTGTGCAGAAAATATGTTGGTGTTGCTTAGTTTAAGGAAGGTCTGTGGTCCTGGACAAGAAAATTCTGATGTTTCAAGTATACAGGCATTGATAGGGAAATACTGAAAAAAAAATTCATGCTATTAAAAAAAACCCAAACAGTTCCTGGGCCGTCTTTTCTTCCTTCTTTTTTATTTTTTTATGCCAGCAGTCTACAAACATTTATTTGGAGAAGTTTATTAGCTGTGCAGACGTTTGTACTGATATAACACAAGTGTCTCTTGTCTTGATATCCTGTGAGAAGTCAGTCGTAAACTCCTGTCATGTCTATTTTCTTTGTCTCTTATTTCTTGGGTCCCAGTATAATGTAGAGTAGACATCACTGACATGCTCAGAGTATCAGTTTCCTGAAGCTGATTATCCACCAAATTCTAAATCTCAAAGCAACAGAATTCAAACTCTCTAGATTAAGCATTTAAATAATGAAGGAGGAAGGGGATGGAAGTGGGGGGGAAGAGGAAAAGAAAAAAATATCAACTCATTCTTTCCTAAATTTAATAAATAAAATAAAAAACTAAAACAGTGCAAACTACTGGAATTATTTTACAAAGACTTTTACATCTGAGGTCCTGAGTGCTGCAGGCAGTGCACCCAGAGCAGCTTTCTTCTGCATATCCTGCTTTTTGAGTATCAGAACTCCCATTTACAGCAGGGAAAACTAGTGAACAGAAAAGCTAAATGCTAAATGTCCCACTGGAGGTTCTTGGCGAAACTAGGAGCAGCACTCAGAGATTCTGGCTCCTGTTTCAATATCTTAATTACATAATTAGCCTTGCTTAAATCAGGTCATGTGGCACTCAATCTGACTTCCTTTGCTGTCGTACTATCTGTGCTATGTAATTCTCATGCCAAGATAGTGTGCGGAGCCTTAAATAATCCAAGATATTCTAGTAAGGCATGGTAAAAAGTTAATTTAAAAAAAAAATCACATAAACATATATATAAGGAAATTAACACTGTTAGAGATTAACATAATCAAACAAAATATGGTTCATTACAACTGTATATATTACCATGCATTTAAATGAATGCTGATTGAAGGGAAAATGTATTTTCTCTGCATTGAAATGAAACACAGGAGCAAAACAAGTGAGCTTCTTTTAAGAATCTGTAGCTAAGAATTTTATTTCATAGGTAACAAATGGTAAATGGACAGGAATAGTTATTTCTGTTAAAGGAATAAATCTACTGAAATACTGTGAAACATTTTCTGTGCAGCAAGCCACAATATATACAATAATGCAGTAAAATCCTCCACCAAATATCTGTTAAAGGAATAAACCTGTCAAAAGAATTAATTTTCTGTGCAACAAGGTTATTCATTCAACAGGCTTCCACCATATGTAATTTATGAAGCAAATTATACTATTCCAAAAAGGAAAGGGAAACTCATACAATGCAGTTTAAACTACAGCAAGACTGGCTGGAAGAATGCAGCCTTAAAAGTCAGGAAATCTCTGAGCAGAGCCAAGTGCCTGTGCTGTCGGTGAGCAAGGAGTTCTCAGTGTGCACCAAATGCTTTACCATGACTGTGGGGACAAAAAAAGAACTCCCTTCTCATCATCTATGAAGCAAACCTGGAAATGCAATAGGCAGGAGAACTGTTCACATTTCTGGTTTCTAGTCAGAAATGTACTTTCCTGGAGTTTCCCACGTTTCTGGGTGAGCATGAGAGGCAGTCCAGCCCTAGCAGAATTACCTGTGCAGTGAATCAAAGGGTACTGAAAGTATTATTGCTTGAATTAGTGGATCCTGTAATATGTAATAATACCTGGTGGTGTTTTCTTTACTGCTGCTTTCAACCTCATGCTGTTTTTCACTTTGGTGCCTTTGAGTTTGAATGGACTCAGCAGCAGTCAGAAAATGTAGTCATCCCTTCCAGTCACTGCAGCCCTGAACCAAAAACTATTGAGAAGTTCCACATGAAGGTGTTCTCTCTTTTACCTGCAGCTATACCTTTGCTGTCTGAGCCAAATTCATCAAAATAATCAAACTTTGCCCTGTGCCAGATCTATAATTTGAAATCCCTTTGTAATTTTTTTGCCTTTCTTATCTGTCTGGGGGCCACTGTAACTTTCGGGTGAAGTCTTATAATCCAGCCTGAAGTGTCATCCTCAGTGTCAAGTTTAAAGCATCTGAAATACTTTATTTACAAGTCTTTAATTTCATGCAGAAGTCTTCCAGTCCTGAGCAGATTAATTTGCACTGTGTCTCAATCTTATTATTTTAATAACTTTTCACTAACCTCTAAGCAAGTAGAATGCTGATTCCTAGAATAATGATAAAGTTTCCTTAAAAAAACCTGTGGCAGGGTGAAAGTTGCTTTGTTTGAGCTTTTGTTACAAATCCAGAGAGTAAGCCAGGTTCAGTGGGGTTCATGAACCTTTTGGCAGATGTGAGCTGAGTGTCACCATGGAATCACAGAATGGTTTGGGTTGGAAGTGACTTTAAAACCCAACCAGTTCCACCCCCTATCAGGGAAAGGAAAGCTTCCACTATCCAGGTTGCTCCAAGTTCTGTCCAACCTGGCCTTGGACTGTTTCAGGGCTGGAACAAGCGATGACAAGCAAAGTATGAAAAAATACGGACTGATTTATGGTTTGGGGTGGAAATCAAGAGTGACCAAGAGAAATGTGCCAGTGTAGCTAAGTCACCATTGCTTTTTCTGGGTATTGTCAACCCAAAGCTAATAGAAGAATTCAAGGTATTGGATTCCCATGAAACGGGTGATCCCTTTCAAACATCATTCCATGGGTAAGAAGTGGAGAAAACACAGAAATCATACTGGATAATGGACAAAATTACTAACAGCCACCTTTGCATTTTGAGATAGACAAAAACCGGTGTTTCTTTTAAACAGCAGCTGTAGTCACCTGGAGAACTGCTCAGGAGGGAAACAAGCACAAGCAATAATTCACAGACAGTTTACAGATAGCCTCCAGTGGGGAAGCTCAGGCAAAGATTACATAAAAGAGATTTAGATTTCCAGGGATTGTCTGTTCCAGGTCTATTTATTTACATAAATTTGTCAAAGCAGAATTAAAAGCTGCAGTTAAGATCCAGAAGTCCATATTTGTGATTGAGCTAGGTGTAATATTAGAAAGTATGTACTTATCAAATTGCAATATCACTTTGTTTTTTTCCTGCAGGCAAACTAAGGAATAAATTGCCTCCCATGCAAATCCGTTCATCTGGTTTTAGTTGGTTTTTTTCTTCTTTTTCCCCCCTGTTTTGTTTCATTTTGTTTTATCATTCAGTCACTGAAATATGATCTCAAAAAAATGTAGGCAGATGTACAGAAGACTTATTTTTCCCTTGGCACACTGTTTAAAAACTTTTAAATTAACTCCCACTCTTTTAAGTCATTCTTCTTGAGGTGTTCCAGCCAGGCATCTTCACTGGCTGCCACATCCTAAATTCTTTGGGATTTGCTGTTGGCCTGAAATTATTGTGCTATGTGAGCTCATCATCTGGAATATTAAAAATATCCGTTGCTTCAAATGTGATTCGTATACCCAGTGGCATTTGAGTAAACAGCAACATCACTGACTCAGGGATCCGGCTTGGCTCCGTGACATGTACGAAGTGCAAAAGCAACACCATTTTAGGGAAGAACAGAACTTGAAGATTATTTTGTTTATATATTGTTGACTGGAAGGGAGATCTGGCCTCCTAAGCAAGTGTATAAAAAGTTCTAGGAAACAGAGGCCAGAAAAATAAATCATTGTTGAAATAAAATTTTAAGTTTCCTGCTCCTGACCTCCTCAAGAAAGGTCTCATTTTTCCTTTCCCTCATATTTTGAGTGTTGCACAGAACTGTAAACCACGAAGTGCTTTCTCAGTGATGGATTTTGCTCCTGCTCTAGGCCGAGTTCTGCTGCTCAGGAGATTTTGCTTACTGAGTGTGCTCACAGTTTGACTTGTGGTTGTTGTTTAAATAACTTTTTAGATTGCTGCTAAAGATTATTCAAGTTAGACAACATCCTGAGTGGTCTAAAAAATTGAAAAGTGGGCCATTAGTTGAGACTGACAATAAAGTCTGATTAATAGTTTGATTTTTAAAACAATTACATAAAAATATTGTTTGAAATCATTCATTTTAAACAGCTGACATTTTAATGCATAAATATAATTACACACTCTTTAAGAAGAGCCTAATTTTGGCCTTGATATATATGCTGGCAATTGTGTATTTGAAATAGAATCATAAAATGTAAAAATTTTATATTTAATCACTAGTGTCAAAAATTATTAGGCAATAACCACAGCAGGAGAGAATGTGATAAAAGATACAAAGGCCCATATTTAAAACATAATTTTTCTGATACTTACTATGATTTTAAGATGTCATGCCGTCATATGAAGGTGAGCGGGTCAGAGGCAAAATTGACTTTTTTCTTTTTGTTTAATGTGGAGTGATCAATTTACACTCATGGAAGGGTTAAGCTTCCTGGAAGCCCAAGTCCTCTTTGTCCTCCAGGTAAGTCCCAGGGACATCAACACTTCACCTGTGTGCTCTCCATGGGTTAAATAAACCATCCTCCCATCCAAAGCCAGTGCTGCGTTCCTGTAAAGCGCAGGCACCGAGCGGGAGGAACTTCTGAAAAGGAATCTGTCATCTCAAAAAACGCTGCTTAATTATCTCACACCTGGTGGCTTTCCACAAGGAATGGGGGTTTTCCTTTCGGGTGCTTAACATCTTTCTGCAGCACCAACCTGAGTGCATCCGTGACAGGGAGAAAAGGACTCTCACGGCTCTATTGAAGACTATAATAGTGCACAAAGCAGGAGAATCACATCCAGCGTGTGCTCTCACTGCCTTTAAGGCTCTTTTTAGTCAGCAGAGATGACTCTGATCCTTGCAGTTTGCTGTTTGTCTCGGCAATCTTTTTTCCAGAAGTGCAATAACCACTATGAAAAATGCATCTGCTATTTCCAGTCCATTTGTGACTATCAAAAGATCTGAGGTTTGTAAGTCACAGCCCCACCAAATGATACCATGCAACTTGCTGAGCAGACGGCTGATGTATTAGCATTATTCCTTACTGCAGTGACTTATTTACCTCTGGGACAAAGCTCAAGAATTTATAAGCCTTGCAGAAAGGAGTCTCTGCCCTGACCACCTCACAAAAGTGCTCTTCAATCACATCTCTGCTTTCCTAAAGGAACTAATAGGATCAGTCCCAACAGAGACAGAACAGGAAAGAGCAGCAATGTGGCAGGATAATGGCCAGGCATTTCTGCTATTACCCCTGTAGTGCCTTTGAGTGACCACTTTTAAGTGGAGAATTGGGGTTTGTGGAGTACTTTAGTGTCATTTTTACTCTCCAATTTTTTTTTTTTACTCTGGCTTTGCTTAAATGGAAACTGCTTTTGAACTGCTCTCCACTGCGGCTGCCTGCACAGGAGGGACAAATGGGACAGGCATAGCAAGAGTCCTGCATTTCAAAACTCTGCAGCACCTGCTGATGCCATCCAGGGGATCATCTGCCCATTCCTGGGTGATCAGTCCTCTGTGGCTAAAAAAAGGGGATGGGGACAAGGTGTGGAGGAGGAAATCCTTTTCTTAAGGCTGCAGGTACTCCTGGACTAGTGCCAGACTGGAAATAAGATTTTTGCTACATGTAATAAGGGCAATCCAGAAGTGCTGAGGAAATTAAAATAAATTCAGAGACAAAATTAAATTTTAGATTGAAACACCAAGGATTATTGGTTTTTATCTAGAAGGCAGATGATGGTATTTAGGAAACCAGGTGATTTTTAAATCATATGCGTAATCATTTAATAAAAGTTACTGAGAGTAATTTGAAAAGAAAGTAGAGAAAGTAGAGAGGTAGTTCAAGACAATGTTTAGTTCAGTCAGGAGGTCAAACACAAAGATGCCTTAATGAATGAAAAATGTTTGTTTCTTAGTCCCAAAGTCATAGAAATAGAATGGCCTGGATGAGAAGGGACCTTGAAAGGTCATTCTGTTCCACCCCTGCCATGGGTAGAGACACCTCCCACTGTCCCAGGTTGCTCCAAGCCCCACCCAGCCTGGCCTTGGACACTTCCAGGGATAGGGCAGCCACAGCTTCTCTGGGCACCCTGTGTCAGGGCCTCACCACCCTCACAGAGGAGAATTTCTTCCTAATATCAGATTTAAAATTTGTGCCGGAGAAAATCTGTTCTCGACAACACTTCTACTATTTGCTACAGTTCACCTCAGGAGTATTCCCCAGTAGGCACCATGTGGTTCTTCTCTTCAGGCACACTTCCCCAGAACCACTCCTCTCAGCCCTGGCAATGAAATACCACTTCTCATGGTCTTTCTTATGCTCTTGCTTAAGAAGTGCCCAGCTTTGCCAGTTTTAAATTCTTTAATTTAAATGAAAATTAAATTTTTATGTTATTATCAAATTATTTTATTAAAATTATTCCATTATTAAATTTTTAAATTATTAAATTTAATTTTAAATTTAATATTGTTCTGTATGCCCTTTAATGTCGCCTGATGAAATTTCACTCACCAAGAGCCATGGATAGAAGCAATCACCAAAATTTTGGTCGTGAGATAGTAGACATAGGTCAGGAGTGTTTTGTTTCTCTTCACCAGCTGAGAATCACTGGAGTTTTGTAGAAACCAAAGAACAAACCCATGGGTTTGCCTTAGTCCCCTCAAGAAATACATGAGCACACTCCAGCTCTTCCATATAGGGGAAATAATTCCAAATTAAGAACTCATTGGTGTCCATGTTTCCTGATGATGGTTTAGGGATGAGCAGAAGATGTACTGCTGGCAGATACTGTGCAGCCCTCAAAGGAGACAGCCCTGTCTCCAACAAATCTGTCTCTCAGCCAAAGTAGAAAAGCATCTCCACCCTCACCTTGCTAATCCAGGTGAGTCAGCTGTATTCACTTGAACTGATCTACTCAGAATCGAAGAGAACATGTTGGTACTCTTCCTTTTCATCACCAGACTTATCTTCCCCACTGAAGAGCAGGTTAACAGTTCAGGAGGATCTGTGGAGTTTGGAAAGTAGCCAAGATAGTGCCACTTTTAAATGTGGCACCTAGGAACAGCAGGAAAATCAGTTTGTGTCCAGTGTCTGATCTGCACTGACCATCTGAAAATAATTATATGCAAGCATACGAAAAAAAAATTATAAATATGTATATATATATATGGGACTCAGCTCTGGTAATCAGTTTAAATTTATCCAGTCTCCGCTCCTCATTCATACATCCTGATGAGCCGGGGGTTGCTTGTTTGTTTGGGGTTTGCCTTGTTTTTCCTTGTGCATTGTTGCTGCAGCAGATGGGCTTATCTCTGCAGAAGGGCTCTCAGCAAAGTGCTTTATCAGATCAACCTTCTGATTGCAGCACAAAAACAGCCTTTTTGTCTTCCTAGCAGGGATGTATGGGAAAACCTCTCTCCCAGTTTCACATGTGTCCTTGCTGCATTTTTGTTTGATGCTGTTGGAGTTGGTGTGACAAGAGTTTACAGCGGAGAGGAGCCACCAAAGCACTCTGATGATAAAATCTTCCGGTTTGTTGATGCTGTGGCCAGTTCTTTGTAATTCATGAGTTTGTTCACAGTGGGTGATTTTAGCCGGTATATTGACAGGAATTTTTAATCTCCGTAGTATCTCTGGGATGATGCAAGCAGGAGAAGGCTGTTTATGTCTTTCACAAGCATCTTTCACCCCTACTGTGTCAGCTTTAAAATGTGTGTTTAATATAGGGGTGGTTATCTCTTGCTGATCTCTACTTGGCAATGGCCACCGAAAATAAATCTATGTTGATTTTATTAGATCTGTCAACAGTCCTTGATGTTATTGACAATGAGGTTTTGTTGACTTGTGGAAATGGAAGGAGACCTTCCTCAAGTTTGACATTTTCTTAGCATCCCATGAATTGTATCCAAACTAATATTTTGTCAGCAACAGGTTGGTTCATTGTGAAGTGGCCAGACCTGATTATTTGAGGAAAAATAATAGAGTGTGATGGGTCATGATATGGCAGAATTAAAACAGGGGGGATACAAAGAAAGAAGGAGGAGGCTTCTTTAGCATGATTGAAAGCACCCAATTTCATGGTGTTCTCTGAGCTATTGTTGCAAATACTGTACATGCATCTTGATCTGGAGAGGCCTGTGAACCTCTTGGTTGTTCTACAGCAGCATTGTGCCAGATAAAGAGGAAACAGTTCTCTGCTTTGACAATAATCTTTGCTAATACATTTTCCAGCAGGGGAAAATATAATCCTAATTAAGAAGTTAGTTTATGCCTTACAAAATGGAAGGGCAAAAGGTTACTTGTTCGGGAGGAAGAACAGGAGACTAGATCTGAGAGCTGACAGTGGGGTTGGCTTGGACCCACTTAGTTTTAAGCTTAGTTTTTGCAAGCTCTTTGCCAGCTTGGAGCATGATGGACATCTTTCCATGCCTAATGGCATGCTGGATGTCAGCCCTGGCCTCAAGGAAGCTCAACTGCACAAGCAAAATTAGGTGTTTCTGTGCAACAAAAACAACACCTTTCCCAACAGCAACAACTTTTGTGCTGTTCTGAAGGCAGCT
Organism: Petroica traversi; assembly: GCA_025920805.1. Taxonomy (NCBI): domain Eukaryota; kingdom Metazoa; phylum Chordata; class Aves; order Passeriformes; family Petroicidae; genus Petroica; species Petroica traversi. The sequence continues at coordinate 4,174,454 of JAHLSL010000043.1, read as the reverse complement.
GATTTGTAATCCATTCAAGTCCATATGTAAAACACTTGCACTGAAAACACAAAGATAAAGCAAGCTGTAATACCATACAAACACGGGCAATAGGGGTGGATTTCAGAGTTATAGCTGTATTTATGCCTGGAATATTCATGCCTTGATCTAATCCTCTTTTTCTTAAAGGGGAATTTTTCAAAAAGTTCTTAAGGACCCATCATTGGAGCTACATCTTGAAAAGGGCACGTCTTTCTCTCGCACACCTCAAACAAGGTGGCCTGATGTTTCAAAAGCTGCTCAGAATTCAAACGCTTCCTTCAGGTGCCTAAGTGGAAGAGTATCTCTTTTGAAACTTTGGCCACTTGTGGAGGTGTTTAAATGGGAAGACTTGGTGCTAAGTAGGGCATGTAAAAAGTTTTCCCTTGAAATATTTCCTTAGGGAAAATTGGGGTTTTGACTACTGAAATGTTATTTCACAAAGAGCAATGCTTTCTGTGATAATAACAGGTTTTAATAAAAAGAAAAATGACCACTTGAAGAACAAAGAAGAATCCTGTTATAAACTAAAATTTAAAGCATTTTCAATTTAAAAGTTAGCATTTGCCCTTTGGAAGCTTCGTTGAATTTTTGTTTTTTAACAGCATTTTCCTCAAAGAGGAGGCTGGGCAAGAACAATTCTTTTCAGATCTAACATAAAATTTTAAGGTGAAACAAGTGGCAAGATTCAAACAAACAGAAGAAAAATGAACCCGTCTTTAAGAATATCCCTGGGAACAGCTGATGATCCACATTCATTCCATTCTGTCACTAGAAGCTGGAAAGTTTTCAGACAGCTATCAGGAAGCAATGGGGTACGTGTGGAGAAATCTGTAACTGAAGGTAGATTAAGAATTGGAGCATTAACTTCACTTACCTCTTGAGTAGACTTTGAGCTCCAAGGCCCTTAAAGGTTAACAATAAAATCTCAAATTGAATCCTCATTTTCAATACGAGACGATTTAAGTTATAAAACAATGAAGTGACATGAGCCTAGTGAGGCCAACGAGGACACTTAAACCAGGGTTGTCAGAATGCCCAGGCTTTATCACCCATGAAAGGATGTAACTCTCCATGACATTAAGGATGCAGGGTTTGATGAAGTGTCACAGTTAGTTGACACCAGAATCATCCAAAATCGTAGACTCCCTGTCACATCCTGCCACTGCAGAATAGAAACTAATGATTGTGCTACTACACCATCACAGGCATGCTGGGGTGCTGGTAGCTGGTAAATTATTACACAGCAGTAAGAGTTGCCAACAGGAGTAGACTTCTAGGCTAATAGCTAGGGGAAAAAATGGGAAATTGTAAATGTGGGTTGTTTTACTCCAACAGAACCGGCTGCTGCTCTGAGTGTCTGATGGGACAAATGGTTTGGGGACAATATAAAGTCATGCTGGGCATGAGCTGGAAATCTGTACTTTCCTGTAGATGTTTTGTGAAAGGGACATTTAGATAAGAAAACATGAATATGCACTTTTGGTAATGGAAAATATTTTTGCAGACATTGATAGATTCAAAACACCAAGGCTCAGATTTTTAAACAAATATAAACATATAAAATAGAGGAGTGTCTTATTTCCAAAAAGAAACTTGCAGGGGGAAAAAAAGGGAAATATTATTTACAGAATGTCATTCTGAATATTTCACAGACTCCAGAAGTCTGTAAATAACAGAAATTTAAAACATCTTTTGGGCCCAAACGCAATAGGCATTAAAGTCTGATGGAAAAATAATTTGATTTTAGATTGATAACTTTTTATCATTTTCTCCAAAGGAGGAATACCAAAAATCAATGTGTAGGAAGTACAGAGGACAGATGCACTGTATCCTCAGCTAAATGATCTTTCTGAACAGACTCCTGCCCAGGTTGCAGTTGAGCACAGAAATAGAAGCCTTATGGGTGCAAATCAATGGTGTTTAAGCATAACAAGCTACCCAGTTACACACAGAAAGAAGCTGGCTGATTTGGGATCACTGATCACAGCCTGGCTGAGGGTCCAGGTGGCTTCTTGCTGTGTCATGCAGTGGTCAAAGAAACCTATCACAGGGAGAGGTGGGAAGTTATCCCTTCTCTGCACATGCCCTTTTTCCTCAGTTGTGATCCCTACTTCAAGAAAAGTTGTCGTTTGTCTGGAGAGGAGCCTGCACACAACATCTCCACACCCCGAGCTAGCAGGACAGATTGGCTGAACGAGGTTGTTTAGCTTAAATAATAAGCGCTTGAGAGGGGACATGAAAGTAATTACAGAAGGAACAGCGGCAGGGAAGACAGAAACAATCTGCGCATAATGGAAAGGACATGACATAATGGGCTTAAATTACAGCGAAGGATTCCGGTTAGACATCAGGAAACTTTCATAACAATCAGGATAATAAAGCACTAAGGTAGACTGCCTGCAGAGGCTGTGGGATCTCCGCTGTTGGAGGCCATCCAGAGCAGGGCAGACAGACTTCTGAAAGGAAAGACAGGAGGATAATTGATCTTGCTGAAGGGTAGAGGGGTGCACCAGGTATAACCTTCCTAGAGCCCGTGACTACCTTGAACTGTTGATATCCTTTATCCCCACCCTTCTTAAAACTTGTTTCTTGTCTTATGTCTCTGTTTTCTGCTTGTTCATCTTGCAAATCTATTTCTGATTTTATTTTAAAGGCTTGTCCTTATCCATCTTCATCTTAAAACACGAATTTAACTACTGCCTCCATGCTGATGATTCACAGGTCTATGCATCTTCCTACCTCAGACACAGCTAATACTTTTCAAAATAAGAGCTTGTTCTGTTTTCCTGTCATATCATTGCAGATGTTTTGCTCACCACTAATCCCAGAGCAGCTAAAAAAATCTCATTGTAATCAATTCCCTCTGCTTTCTGCTTTTCCTTTGATCACATTGAATAACACAGTCAGCCTGCTGGAAACTCAGGTCTAGAACCTGGAAATCATTTTACCTAAGACCACACCTGGCTCCCTATTCTGGACTATACATGCATTTCTGGAGGAGAGGTAATATTCGCCCTGCAAAAGAACATAAAAATAGAGACTCTTATCATCTCTGTTCCCTGAAAAACACAGCACTTCTTCTGCCTGCTCCCAACACCACCAGAAGCTTCATTGCTGTCTTGGCTGCTGCTTTGACCCTGTCAGAGCGGGGAACTGCAGCTCAACAGTGCAAGTGCCAGGCTTTGCAGGTAGCACACCGTACCCAAACACGTGTTCCTGTCTTGTTATACCACTAACAATTTGTTGTTCAGTGGTGAAAACATGCTGAATAATGAAAGATGCCTGAAGAAAGGAACACGTCCGTGTACCTGCAGCGCGTTGTTTCTGTTTGTGTACTCAGCCCTGAGCAGAGACGAGGGAGTGTCGGCCTTGCCTGGTGGATAAGCACCTGTTTCTCTGCCAAATGAAACTCTGTGGCTGCAGAAACAGTGTCTGCATTTGCTTTCCAGCAGGTAAATACACCCACTGAATTCCTGACATGTGGCCCCATGGTGTGGCAAACACCTCTGGGAAGAGCCCGTGGAAAGGGAGGGGGCAGGACCTCAAGCTTCAGGATCCATCTCTCTGCTAAATCAAACTGACCTTGATTTGAAATCAAAGGGATGCTAAGGGAGTGTCCAGGCCATCCATGTAACTGATCAGAGATACACTTTGACTACAGGATTTTAGGACAAAGATTGGGTTTGCTTTTTGTCTGTGTTTGTGCAGGTGCCCAGTGCGGCTCCATGACTAAGCTCCCTGGCAATTCCACAGTAAAATAAGTAAACGCTGCTTTTCAGTGGAAAATAAACAGACAAAACCTTCCTACCTTCCTCCTGGAAATGTGCTTTGCTGTGGTGTAGTTTGAGGAGATGCTGTTGTTCCTTTGGGCTTAGCTGTGACTGTAGGCTTTGGTAACTCTCTGGGAAGAGTTGCTGCTAATGAAGAACCTTAAAACGATTGTGTTTGGACCATGGATTGTTCCAAACAGCTGCTGGTGGACTGACTGTGAGCTAGAGAAGATGAAACCCCCACATAATCAAATCAGGGGAGTAATGAGGTTTGGGACTGGAAAACCAAGAGGGACAACAGTCAAACAAAGTGAGGCTGTGCCACAAGCCTCTGAAGTCTGTAAGTAACTTAGTTATGTCAGCAGCAAACGAGGGAATAGCTTTGCAAAAATTCAGATCCCAAATACCATTGTAATTAGCATTATTTCAAGATTAAAGAAACCACCACTTCCGTGTAACAAATTATCTCCAATTTAAAAGCAAAAATAATGTATTTTTTGTTCATAAAAAATGCTCAAGCGGAAGCATTCTCACATTAATTATTTCAGTCTATTCAGAAAGCATATCCCTGCTTGCTTTTTATTATGCCTTCCAGCTCCTTCTTTGAAAAATATGTTAAGAAGCTGCAAGCTATTTTCCAAAAAAAATGAAAAATAAATAATCTTTGAAGCAATTAGAGCTGAACGACAGAATGTATAAATATTTTTTTTACTTATTCTCCCCCTAGATTCAAGTCCTCCATTTTCTGCCACCTCCCATCTTGGCAGCTGCAATTCAAGCATCTTTGCTTGAACTTTGAAGCAGGCAAGTGTTTCTCTTTCTTACCCCAGAGTTGAATCAAATCACATTCTGTAGATTTGACTGGCAAGGGCTTTTATAAGTGTGCTGAGGGTTACTCCTGGAGGCTAAATGCATTATTTCTATAATGCATTTGTCTTCACTCTCCTAGGAGCCTAAATACTTCTGAACCTTTCCCTACAAAAGTAATAATTAGCGAACCCGTTACAAAAAAAAAACTTTGCTTACATGAGAAAAATCACAAAATTGAATAATGGGAACTATGGTCGGTAGTGTGGAATTATCTGGAATGTATTTTATCGTAAGAACAAAGAGCACTTTGAATGTCATGTAAATATCATTACAGGGCTGCTTTTTTATTTTAATGAAGGCTTTGCAGTGGTTCAGTGTTGGGCACAACCGCTCAGCATTAGCGCAACTTTAAGTTAGCCCGTGCTGAGCTGAGGCTGCAGCTTCGTGTTGCTCTCAAAAGCACCTTCAGCCCCAGAAAGCTGAATTTAAAATGTAATTAAGGAACATTTGTCTACTTGCATTGCCACAATCGAATCAATATGTAGGCCAATTAAACAGGAACAGTGAACTGTACAGCACTATCAGCTATATTAATAAAAGGTACCTGTTTTCAATTCTCTGTAATATACTTTTGCCTTTCCTTTCTTTGATTTTTGCCATAGGAACAGAAGAACGCATCTAAACAGTTTTCTATTTCTCTGGCACTTGCTGGAAGTAGTGATGAGTTGCAGGGAGATAATATATTAATATGAAACTAGCCAGGAGATAAAAAGAGCTTACACGGCACTTTTCATAGGTAAGATGATTAAAAGTGTTATATATGATAGTAGGGCGTGGGGCCACATCCTCATTTGTTTGCTTTCCCAAGAGGTGGATGGGAAGGTGTGCTCCAGGGATCCTTCCTGGAGATGACATGGAGAATATTCTCCTGAGGCAGGAAAGTTTGGGATCAGTGGAGGATTTTTCTTACCTAGGAAAAATTTGGGCTCTTTCTTAGTGCAAAGACTTCCTGGGCAGTGAAAGCAGCACCTGCCCACATCGAGTAGGAGCAGAATAGGGTGACCATATGCAGTAGGGTAAGACTGATCCTAGAATAATCCTCTGTGCAGCATTTGCTGATGCTGGGTGCAGCTGCCCATGGTGGATGATAGGTGGGACTTGGTGCTGTAGAACTGAGTCTTTTAATGGGCTTCTTGCAAGTCAAAAATGTTCAGGATCATCAGTGAGAACTGGAAATGCCAGGCAGTGAAACACAGGTAAGGGCAGTAGGTAGCACAATATCCAGCAACTGAGACTTCCTGTGTAACCCAGGCCTGAAAATGCCAGAAAGAGACAAAATTTTTAGGGTAGTTTCAGTTTTAAAATCACAGTAAAAAAACTTTCAGCAACTGACGATCCACTGCAACCTGAGATGAGGCTGGCGAGTGGTCAGGGAACTTTCTTTAAGTGCATTATCCAATTTTTTCAGACTGTGATAAAGTTGCTCTGTGATCCCATCAGAGTTAGGCTAAATGAGTTTTTCCATGAGGCAGCATCTTTTTCAATTTCTTTAATGTTTCCTATGACTTTCTACAATAATTGCCTAATTTTTCAATGTACTTTTCAAAGTGAGGATCCAGAGCTCCGCACAATATTCTCACAGAGGCAACAGCAGGCTGAAATACAGAAGTACACCTGCTAAATATATTCCTGTCTGAGCATCTTAGAATAGATTTGTTCTTTAGCTCACAGCTTAACACTTGAATATAATGTTGAAGGGATCATACCTCTGTGTTCTGTAGGGTTAGAGTTCTAAATTTAGAGACTGTGGCCTTCACATTTTAATAAATAAATACGTAAATTCATACTAAGTCACATTTCTAATTCATGGCTTTGCCTTCAGATGTTTTATGGTCAGTCTTGTGTATTTTCAGTAACTTTATCCTCAGTTTTGTTTACCACTTTACCAAATGTTTTTTCACTCCTGAGCTTTGCAGAAACAATTGGTTTTCTCCCAGTATGAACTAATGACACATGGTACAAGGTCAAGAGTTATTCCCTAAAAGACTGCACCAAGTGTTGCCATGTTTCTTTTGGTTTAATAATTAAAATGTCTTGGAGTAATAAAAGGAAAGATAATGACATTAAAAGTCTACTTCAATATGCCATTTATTCTGCAGAATTAAGTATAGCCTGGAAGCTGCTAGATAAGTTGCCGTGTGCTACAGGATGAGCTTAGGACAGTTCATCTAGTTTGTTTTCTTAAGTTTGTTTGTATCCTGTGATTCTGTATCTAGCCCCAGGGTTTTCATGCTGTACTTTTGACTAGTATTTACTTGACTGAGAGTTGGATGCCATCCTTTTCCTCTCTGGTGTCTTTCTTAATAATGCATTAAGGTTACTAAATTTTTTCCTGAACTTATCCAAGGCTAGTTGGCATTGTGTCTTCTTTCAGCCAAAAGGGTATTTTTTGTTAATTTATTTTATTATCTTTTGTGTCTAAGAAATATCAGCTGTGTACTTTTCTTGGTCTTTTTTTGACAGATCTTTGGAAATCATAACTGCTGAGAGCATTTCTTACTTGACAGGGAGAGGTGGCATCAAGATTTCTATCTGCAAGCACTCTGTTATGTATTGAAATGTAAAGAAACCTGCTCAAGCATGGTCTGTGACAAGCAGGGAGGGACAAGGAATCTTAAAATCAGCTGCCAATCCCTTCCTGTCATGAAAGTTCCTGGGCAAAGTAACAGTTGTTTTAGCTGTTAAGAAAGATATTTTCTTTGGGGATCAGCAATGTAAGAACAACACATATTTGCTCTTCTGGCTGAAGAGCCTAACTAGCTGTTTGTTATATTATTTACTAGCTTTCTGTAATCCAAACTCTTTATGCACTTGGTTTTTCTACAGAGTGCAGAGACAAATCTGCTCCCCAAAGACGCATTAAAGAGCGTCAGCTGAAATGTTGAGTAACGATAAATTCCCCTGAATTCCTTGTGCGCATTCTAATCCACCATGATGAAACTTTCATGTTTTGTCAGCTATTGTAATTTTGCTTTCAGAAATGCAATACAAATTCTCCCTGGCTAAGTGACTTGCACATTTAGCAATGTCTTTCAGAAGAGGATCACAATTGTCGTGTTATAAATGGTGAGTGTTTCACTCTCTAACATACAGGCTCTGGTTGGTGTAAATTTGAAATCCAATTGGCTTTACTCAGCTGAAGCCAAGCTTACTTCTTTTATTTCTTTCAGGAATTACCTTATGTTTTATTGCCTGCAGGGAGAGACCCTAAAATGAAACAAAGGTAAGGATGTGTAGTTGAAAACAAAGATAAAGGTCTTGGTTCTATGATCTTGGATTATAGCAAGTCATGAAAAAAAAACTGATTTGGCTCCTCTTGTCAGTAAGAATCTGTCCATATCATGTTTCAGTTTTATTTGTTTTGGAGCTATATGATTTCTGTAAAAAAGGCACCAGTATGAAACATTTTGGGGAGAAGTAGAAAAGCCATAGAAGGAAACAACCAGAGAGAGCATACAAAATTTTCTTTTCTCTCTGCCTTGCTCTCTTCAAATCTTTAGCAAGATACTAAAGATGTTGGAAAATTTCCAGCAAAAGGTCAAATGGTTTCATAACAACACAAAAACAATCTCCATCTCAGCTACAGGAGTCGCTCTGCTATAACAAAATCCAGTAGGATGTATAAATGCAATATATTGCATATCATATGTTCAATAACAACAGAAGAGTCAGCCTGGCTAAAAATAATTATGAAGCTCAGCAGCTGTAATTAAAATAATTTGATGGGAGATAGGAAACGTTTATGCATCTTGGCAGAAAAAGACATTTTGAGGATTTTGATTGATGTCTTTTATGTTTGTTCGATGTATTGTACAATAGCAGATACGGGCACTGCACCAGGATGTTAACCAGGCATAATGCTCCGTGTCTTACTAGGGCAGATAAGAGGTCAAACTGAGAAAAAAAAGAATTTCTTGGTGGCTTCCATTTTCTACCGAGTATCCTTCAATCGTTCAAAAGTATCGAGGTAAGATGATACAAGTTTTTAATGGGTCAGCCCTTACAGACTCTAAAAATCCAGATGAATTAATTTGTGTGAGGTTTATTTATATGAATTATTGTTCCCCACAATGATTAAATGTAAGAGTAGTTCATTGAGAAGAACAAAAAGTAATATCTGAAGTCATATTGGAGAGAAATATTAACCCCTGCATTGTGCTTTGCAACATTTCACCTGGGGCTTGGAAAACATTGCAGCAAACAACTGATCTCACAAAGCCAGGCTGCTCCCACCAATTTCCTGTTGATGGTATAATTTTTTTCTTCTGTTCAGATAAAGAATGGGCCAGGTTTTTATCAGGGAGCTGACTCCTGTGTTTCCAGTGAAGCTGAGTGGATGTTGTCTGCACTAGTGTAATCATACCTTAGAAAAACAAAGAGCTATCTTCACATCTCAATTTACATTATTGATGCAGTATGAAATAAGTCCCATAGTAGATGAGCACTCTGGGGATTCTCTTGTTTGTCTCAGCATGTTAAATGACTGCAAGGCATTACACATCTGAGATAGAACTGCTTAAGTGCATAATTCTTCCTCGTGGCTTTGCTAGGAGCTAAACGAACCTTCTTAAACTAATAATAAAATAATCTAAGATATAAAAATATGTTTCTTTTGGACAAATCTGACATGTTACAATGACAGAGTGTTTATGACTCACAATCACCACCTCCGCCACCAGCACTGCTGTATTTAGAAGCAGCAGGCAGCAGAGTGAAATAGGCAGCCCTGAAGTTTCACATCAGGATAAAAGTAGCTAAATTCTTACTAAATGGGGATTAGATATTAATGAAGAAAAAAGATGGTGGATTTCCAGGACTATGGCTCAAGGGAACACTCTCCTGTTTCCCGAGCCTTGTAGTTGTGTCTAAGTTCAGATTGCAGTTTAGATATAAACAGATGAAGACTTTAGGGATGAAATATAAACATTCCCAAGTTCTTACAGTTCTAAATTAGGTGCAGTTCCAAGAACATGGGTTTTGGTCCTAGCGCTGTTTACATTTGATTTTTATGTGTCAAGGAGTACTTATTCAAAGGTGGAAAAAACTAAACCAGGAAAGCTTGTCTCGTTAAATCTGTACATTAGAGGTGCCTCACAGCATGCAATGATTAATTGGGTCTTAGAGGAGACATTTCTACTCCCCCAAATGGAAAACTTTTAAAGCTCCAAGAACATACTCTTCTGCATGCAGAAAGGATGAATAAGTTATAGTCAGCTCTCAGTGTCCTGCAAGATTTCTAGAAAAATGTAGCATAGCAAATCTGTGTTATTATTGCAGTAAGGTGAAGTAGAGGAAATGCCACTTATAAGCCTCAGAAAAGGCTATCAAAACCACTATTTACAAGTTCTTTTTTATTCACAGCCATGTAAAGCCTTTAGCATCACTTTGGACTAGCCCTTGTAACCTTTTCCCTGTGCTCTCCCTTATTTTAACTCCTGATCCTCTTGCCAAAATTCCTGCAGTCATATGCTACCTATTGAGCTAAATTAATTTCCAGCCACAGAAACTTCTGGTAGAGAGAATTGCTCAGCACCCCAGGCAAGCCACGAACCAGGGATCTGTCAACAGAACTAGAGGGTGAATACTGGGCCTTGAGCACACTGACAGGGAGGTGTGGATCTCCAAGGAGTCATTCCCTGAAGGTGAAGCTCAGGGACGTACAGGGACCTGTCACACACTCAGGCACATCCCAATCTTGCCAAATTTCAGGAGAAGCAGGGAGGGTGAACTGACCCCTGTGGGATGCACAGACCCTGCTCCACCTGAGAGCAGTAAATAGTTTTGTGGTTTGATTGATGCAATCAGAGCAGGGACCTGCAGGAACGGTTGTGTCACCTGAGTTAAAAATCAGATGAACAGAACAAATGTACAAAATTACAGGTCTGCCCAATGAATGTGGAAGCCTTCGTAAAGGAAGGAGAAGTTTTACATTCTTGTGAAACCAGCAAAAAAATTTTTAAAATGCCAGCTCAGGGTTTAGCCATGGTGATGACCCAGTTTAACCTAAAGGACTTACCCAGTTTACCTGTAGCTTTGCTGGCTTGCTCTAGCAAATCCTAAATATAAGTTTTTTATCCTTTGCTTTTTACACATATTAAGCTTCTGTTTGTGTAAATAACCCTCTTATATAATAAACTGTGAAATATTGTAGTATAAAGATGTATTTGACACTTTTTCTTGATTTTGTTCCTCACCCAAAATATAACCACTCAGACATGTTTTTGGAATGACGCACATTTTAGAGAAAAAATATTTTAGAAATATGCTGAGCGTGTTGGCATTATTTCTTTTTGGATCCCTATGGTTGTAAGCAAACTATCATTGTGAGCTCCATTGGGCAAAAGAAATATAACTACCACTGTGTAAAATATGTGTGTTTGAACTCCTGGTTAAATATTTTAATGTTAACTTAGGTCTTTTCCAGTTGCCATAATTTTAGATAAAGAAATTTGTGAAACACAAAGATGAACAGTAAGACTGTCCAAATGTTTTCTTCCTATTTATCAGCTATGCACATTCTTACCACAGTTACTCAAATTTTTAAATCTTTCATGGCTATTGGTAAGATTCCAGAAGGTTTGCTAGCCTTGAAATGGAAAAAAAATCCACAATGCCAAGAAAATGTAGCCCAATCTGCATTTAAAACAACTATAGTTAAATATTTAAAGGTTTTTCTGTACCTCTGAAGAGCATTTTGTAGCTTATCTTCAAATTTAGAAGTCCTAGATTGCCTTGCCTTGATAATTTCCTCTCTGTTGTCTTGTACTTTGGTCACCTTACCAGTAGATCTAAAATTTCTCTGATTTATACGACGTTGCCTTTTTCAATTTTTTTAATTGGTAACTTTTAACTATTTAAACAGTAGTTTCCAGGGATTTTGGAAGAGAACTGGGAAACTTTTACCAACCTGTTACTTCAGCCAACCCTGTTACTGACTGTGCCCCATTTGCAGCCTTTAAGTATACCAAGTGCATCTTGGAGGTGCTATTACATCTTTACCTATGATCTTTCTTTAGAACTGAAACACAAAAATTCCCAGCTTAGAACATGGAATTTGAAAAAACACCTTCCATTTGAATCTTAAACCAAGCACCTTTAAACATATCAAGTACATTTATATCTTGATCTAGTACCTTCTAATGAGCTTTCAGACCAAAGATTTGTCTCACGTTTTTCAGGACATACCCAGGTTATTTGCTAAGCAGCACAACGAAGAAAACATTGTTCCAGTTGGTCACAAAGAGTTCCCAATTTTTTCTTTTCTTAAGCAGAAGGCAGTGCTGCACAGCCACCTATTTTGGGGCTGGTGTGCTCTATTAGGGCTTGTCAATCAGTTCTCTACTGACAGTTTCTTACTAACAATGAAAACCCACTTTTGAGTGGTGAATGCTGTGAACAGCTCCAGGTGAAGATGTCAGGAAGGATTTTCAGGGTAGAAGATACTGTGCCCAGCTGGGTCAGGCTGAGTTCTCTGCTCATGTGCCAGCACATCCAATCAGAGCTCTTTGGAGATGAGTTTGCCCCAAAGGATGCTAATCTAGGGGTTATCCCTCTCATCTAACCCAACCAGGCTTGTGTGAAGCTGGTGCAAATTTTCCAGTGGTATATTTGTTTTTCTGACCATCACACCCAGAGCTGTCCCCCTTTTCCATGATGCAGTGAACCTCGTGCTAGGACAGAATTAATGTCTAAACCAGATGTGTTAGCCCATTGAGAGTGGGGTAATTTGGGAGGGCTGAGCCTCTCCTGTACCCATCCAGTTCCCCGAGCTCGCCTGTCTTTCTGCACATCATGATGTTTGGCACCTGGTACATGCTCACAGTTCTGATTGAAAGGAAACAGCCTACAGCTTTAATTAGCTAATCAGACAGTGTAAAAAAAAATCTGTAAAAGGGGAATATTAACAAAGCCTCAATGGTTGGTAAATTATACACTTTCAGTGGATCTAGTGCTGCTCTTCACTGTTCTGTAACTAAACTCAGGTCTACATGGAGTGTGTGGCCTCCATTCATTGAAATGCATGGCTCTTCTCATCTCATTATAGGTGTGGGTTTTGTTTCAGTTATCTTTTTAGTCTCGTGATGTTCAAGCAAACCAGATATCCTTTCAGAGCTAAAGCACTAAAATCCTGGAAGGAAGCACGCATGCAGAAGTAACAAGATAACAGCACTATCAGCAGCAGGGCAGGTAACGACAGGTTTAGAGACTGAAATTATTGAGCTCATTTAGTGTTCCCACTTTTGCAGCAGGAACAAGTTGTCCTGTTCTAAAAAACCTCCTGAGTGTTAGTGATGCTTTTTTTCTGGCAGTCGTAGTTCTGCTGACTGTGGAGTTTATCCTATGAGCAATGAGGCTGCCATGGCTGAAGTCTGCACATCCTCAAAAACAACCTCAGCTCACATTTTGTCTTTCCTGGCCTGATGATGATTGCCTCTGTTTCAGGCACTACTCCCTATATTGTCCATACAGGCTTCCTTCTTCTCTTTGATGGCCACACAAGCCATTGCCCACAATCTGAGCTGGTGTCCAGAGGGTCAGTAAACTCTCACTGACCCCTTCCTTCTCAACCAGGGTTCAATGGACAAAGTGACAGAGGGAGCTGGATGAGACTCCATTTCATCAGGGAATTTAAAACCTCTGATAGATAGGTGGCCCTGTACATCTAACACTCCCCTGCTCTCCCTAATATCCATTTGTGGGTGTCAATGGAAAAGGTGTTCTAACTGTTTCTGTGATCGGTCTTACTCAAAGTTTGGCACATTTCTTCCTCTTTGCAGCCATTTTTTAAAGCAGAAATTAGATGTGCCATCCCGCAGACATCACAGTTAATGCTATATAGCCTAAGAATTTTTTGAGGAGAGCAGCAGAGCCTTTGTAAAAAGAAATTTGTAGTCTCAGAGGTTGGGATTACTTTCAAACCCTGATGTCAGACACAGTCGCGGCCCATTACATAATAAATATATTGGGAGGAAAGTTGAATGTTTTAGCAAAATCACAGTTCTCCCATTACCATTAAAAGAGATTTTTTCCCCCCAAAATAAACTCTGTGTGTTATGCGTCAAGAATAGACTTGGTTAGTCCTGCCAACATAGCAATATTTGCCTCAGTGTATAACATATCTGTAAGCATGCATCAGTAGAAATCCCCAACATAAATTAGTGGCAAATGAGCAAAGGGGAGCTTATTAAGGCAGGAAGGAGTATGTGTACTCTGTATGTACATATATGGCATATCCAGAACATTCAGCAGCATCAGCAATAATGTGGTACTTCTTGGACAATGTGCTGAGTCCACCTCCACCATCTGATGTCAGGTATTGTACTCTGAATGTGAATTTTCTTTGTATGCAAATATGTCACATGAAAGATGTTCCAAATTCGCGTTGTACCAGACCTCCCTTCTGCAAGGCATTAAGGAAGGAACCTTGGGAATGAAGGAGATCTAGAAATTGTCTTCTGTGTGTGGTGGAGGTGTTTGACCTGATCTTTCTTCTCTTTCTGGCTTCTAACCCTACAAACCTCATTTAAGGACAGTTATAGGGCTGCCCTGAACAGAGGGGTGACAGAGTTTAATTTCACACCTATGGTCAGTGGCTGTGTGATTTCCCAAGGGAGCACAGGGACTGCAGGAACCTGCAGTCCTTGGTGGAGGTGTTCTGCTACTAGGGTGATGGACGTCATGTAAGATCAGGCACTAGAGCACTGTGGATTTGTCTTGCCCAAAAGCTTTTATATAAGTTGTCGTTGGCAAAAAAAACCCCAAACAAATAAAAACCCAAAAGAGCAATCCTGCTGTAAGAATGGGAAGTGGGGGACTCAGAGCTCAGCTTTCAGACTCACAGCATGGCCAACAGTGCCTTCTTGCAGCTCTTTCCAATGGAGCCGAGGACATGGACCTGGGGAAAGCAGGTGGCATCAGCCAGGATGCAAGGAGTATGATGCCAGCAGTAGCTATGATGCAAGCAGGAGTTACAATGATAGCCCTAGAAGAGATGTGCTGATTCAAGAGACCCTGGAGAGGGTGATGGGCAGGGGACAGAGCCCATGCCAAGGTTCCTGCCAGCTTTTGGAGACCAGTTCTCCTCCTGCAGGCAAAGCTCTTACACCCTGTCAGAGAAGAACCAGGCAGTCAATGTATGAAACCCCACAGAGATGGGGTCAAAAGTTTAACTTTCTACCCTCACTCCTTACCTAGTCACACGAAACTTCAGTTATTTCAGGAGTGAGAACCAAAGGTAGCTTTAAAGCTGTCTTCTGCCGATTTTGCTGCAGGGGTCCCCTTTGCTGTCAAGTTCAGTTAACATTTGTTTAAACAAGAGATGTAGATACTTGATAAGTGGCAGCACCTGGCTTAAAGATGCATTATGGACAGCAGAGAGTAAACAGAACAGCTATAAGATTCCAGTGTGCAGAGGTCAAGACAACATCTGTTTTGCCTCGTGTAAATATTCATACATAGTTTTCTGTTCTAGAAGTCACTCAAGCATCTAATAACTTCCTGCTCCAGGTGATGTTTCAGCAAATTGTTTTCCTGCTCCAGTTCAGTCAGGATTTTTCCAGCTTTCGCAAAATGGCTAAAATGCCTACAGACTCCACATGCCACCCCAGCTTAATTGCAGTGTCACAAGTCTTGGGCTGGGAGCCAGCAACAAACAAGTTCAGCCAGGCAGGGAGGGGGATGGACAGGGAGGCAGCAGTTCAAACAGGAGGTGCTGAACTGGTGCTGCTGACAAATACTCAGAGCTGAGGGCTGGCTGGCCACCCTTTCCACTGCTGGGTTGTGTAGGAATTCTATAGACTGGTAGTTTTTGCCTTAATGCCATGCCTTAGTCTGTGGTTATGGATGCAGGTTGGGAAAACACCTTTTGCTTCCAAGACTACCAAACCAAATGGTACATGTGACACATAGCATTGCCTCACCTATCCATTTTCACCCATTTAAATTCGCCGTTTTGGGAAGGTCATGACTTAGGCACAGAGAATTTGGATTCAGTCTCCTCAAACGGCAAAAGTGTAGCCATTTCATTCCAACAAGCATCTTATTCATTAGTGTTTTTTAAACCAAGACCGTTTCATATTCTGCAGGTAATAACTTTATATTCTGTTCCTAAAATTTAATAATTGAACAAGAGTCTCTAATATAATATTTTAGTATTTCTGTTGCAGTAGCAGCTAAAAACCCCACCAAGATCAGGGCTCCCTTGTGCTGAATAAAGATGCCGTGAAAAACAGATTGAAGATAAGAAACATGCATTGTAAATAATTAACACCAGAGGAAAAAAAATTGCAATAATTTGATCCATCCTTCTGTCACACTTTTTTCCTTATTCATCTTCTATATCATCTCAGACTCACACTCATCTAGTTCTGTTTTGCAATGGGGTTTTTCATCTTACCCAATTTCTAATTTTTGTTTTCAATTCTAAAAGAAAAGTATGAGCAGTGGAAAACACTATGAACAACACACATTTTCGAGCATGTAGGCTTCTGTAAACTCTTGAACAATGTCGCAGATACCGGCTGACTTATATGAGCCATAACTTTGTCTGTGGGGTGTTATCTCTCTTCTGGTTGCAGTATTTCCTTCTGCAGTACTGAAATACTTTAATCTTCCTCCAGTTTGGCAGTTGGTTTATTAAATGTTTATTCATTTTCTTTGCATTTGGGATGGAGCTGAAATTAGCACGTCCATTTTCTTGTTTAAACAAGAGAAACTTCAGTGTAAATAACATCTCGTCACACAAATGCATTTTTATGACTTTCACTGATGTCAGAACAAAATGAAGGATGATATTTGTGAGGAAAACAAAACCAACCCAAATCTCTTTCCTAAAGCCAACAGAGGGAGCACAAACCTTTGTGGTTTTGTGAGACTTTAAAAAAATAGGAGGTTAGGTCTACCACAACTTACCTTTCCAGTGAGAGCATGGCAGGTTTAAAAACTGGAGAAATATTTTAAGTCTTAAAACTTCTTCCGTTGACTGCTACAATTTGCACAGATTTGGGATTTATCTAGCTGTCTTCAGTGTATTCCCACTGTACTTTTTTATTATTCTTGTCATTCAACCTCTTGACTTTCCATAGATTCTTTCATATACGGATGTAAATGTATCTTCTTCTCTCCCTTCTCACCACCCTTTGGCCAACCCTACTGATGCTGTGGTGCTGCCCTGCAGCCCAACAAGCTCCACTCCCTCCTTCTGTGGAGTGACTCACACCACAGCTGGGACTATGTTTCTCCCACAGCTTGTTGTGCAATGTCTCTTGAAAATTCAGGTAGAAATATAATCTCATAAAAATGGAAGGTTTGAATACTAGGCAAGGAAAACATGAAGGGAATCTATTTCCTCCTCTCTCTGCAGCATCATTTATCATTTCACCCTGATTTTACTGATGAAAAAGCAATATCTGTGTTCATAAAGGGACGTCTGGAGTGTTTTGGGGTGGTTTCGTAGAGCTGCTGAAGGACAATAGGCCAGGCTCTAAAGTGATGTACGTTGGAATAATTTTAATTCAATGGAGCTCACAGAAATGAGACAGTAAAATTGTTGTCAGCTACACTTGTGCTTGGATGTCCCTCTAGAAGGCATGCTGCAGTTCCAGCACAGCTTGTTCAGAAAGATGTAGGTGCATGGATTCTGTGACACCCTGACAGCAGGACAGACAAGCAGGTGACAGTCATTCTCTGTGGTGCAGGGACCTTCTGCCTCTTCTCACCTGGTGTTTGAGTCAGGCGGATCTCCTCATGCCCCAGAGGGTTGTGCAATGCATGGCTGTGGGGTTTTCCATGAGACATTGCCTCTTTTTCCACAGTTGTGCAAGGTTCAGGCCTCTATCTATTCAGACATTTAAAACAAGTGACCAGATGCTGTAGGCTTACAAAAGCACTACACATAGCCAGCTGTGCCATATAAATCTTAGACTTCTTTTTTTTTATCATCAAGATGTGGTTTGTTTGTGGTGTCTCATTTTTCCATCAGCTAGACATTCCTGTCCGTGCTTCCCATTTATTTGTTGGGATCACATAAAACGTAGCTTTATTTATGCCTATGCTCTAATCCAGAACATAAACTGCTGCAGCCGACTCATCATGCATTGTCTGAGGGAATGCACATCGTAAAGCGCATACGTCACACCAAGAGCTTTTCTTATAACTCTGTGCAGTCCTTTTAACTGGATCTCTGCTTTGGCCATCTGTTCTTTAATATTCTAATGAATATTTCACACTTATCGCTGCTTTTGTTTGAGGATCTCTCACTTCTTTTCAAAGGTGACTAAGCATTGTTATTATCTCAGTGTTTCAGGCAGTGTAACTGAGGCACAGACGAGTTGGTTGACTTGCCAAGGTGATGTGTTTGGCAAGTGTGAGAATGAGCTTTGCCCCTTCAGCTTTCTGTTTCTTATTCCTCGTTGCTCCATGCAGTTGCAAGCATGGTTTGGGGTCATCTTGCCGTAATAAGTCATATTGTTCAACTGCTTCTTTGACCTTGACCCAAACATTATCATTTGAGTTAAACAAATATTCTCTAGTTTGGCTACCAGCATGTCACGATGTCTGGATACAGTACAGAAACCTTGGCAGATTTCAGCTCCGGAAAATGCTCTCCAAAAATTTTTGTTAAAATTCTCCAAGTAATTCAAGTCAAGTGCTGACATTTTCCAAGGGCTCAGGTTTAGCACTAAGCACAATTAGAGGATATTTGGGGGTATTTTGGGGTAATTAATTGCCTACATGCCTGGACTGAAGCAGGTGTAGAACTGGGATAATGCTGAAAGGAAATAGTTGTGATTTCTAAATTTCATTCTCAAATGAAATGCCTCAGCTTGACCCTTCTGATGGTTTGGTTGATGCTTCCAGAGGCACCAAGGTGGCAGCTTAGCTGGATGGTGTTTAGGTGTTTTTGTTTACATGCAACACTCTAAGCTGGTAAAGACATCTGTACAAAAGCAACCATGTACATGGCAGTCATGAACACTGAACTGGAAGAAAATGGTATCCAATTAATGAATATACAGATTAGGGAAATGGCAAAACACCTAACCATTCCCGTACAATGGTTGGAATTGGGTTTTCAGAACAGCAGCTCTGGTTTTGAAGGCTTCTTCTATGGTAGTTGATAAAATCAGGCAAGCTTCAGTTATCATCCCCTATACAGACATAATAAATAGAAATGGAGTAATACTGGTTATTCCTGCCAGAATTGGCTTGCTTTCTCCCATAGCTTCAAAGTTAGAGGGCTTCAGATAAAGACCAGATATGTATATACAGCTCAAGGAAACAAAAGATTTGGGTAATGGCCCCATTCAACATGGTTCAGGTTTTAACCTGGGTGTCTAAAGACCATTTGAGCTTATTTAGCTCTAAATGCTGCTCTTCTCCCACCTTGAAGGTTGTCTATGACTGTATGTACCTTGAGGTCAGGTTTGGTGGAACTTTGAGCAAACTGGTCTCAGGAAAGGTTTCCCTGCTCTGGAGTGGAGTTGGAACGAGATGATCTTCCAACCCAAAGCATTCTATCGTTCTATGATTTGCCTAAGTCCTGTTGCCTATGGATATAGTCACTGATAAAACTGAAGAGATTTGGAGATACGGATCAATAGCCTAAGGCTGCTGCTCACCACAAATTCTGTGAATTAAGAGTGGTGGTTTGGAAGTGAACATATCACGAACAGTCACAACTGAATTTTTTCCGCACATTTATGAGAATTTGCAAGGCAGCTTTGTGGAATAAACAAGTAAATAGCAGCATGGAGTGCTAATTTACCAACTGGAGAAGGACCAAAACCTGCAGAGAAGTTCCTTTGTGATAAGATAACCACTTCAAGGCTGGTGAGTGCTCCCCTGCCAGTGTGCTGCCATTCAATTAATAAAGGTGCTCTGCTAGAGATTAACTGTCTTGATCTGTACATCCATCCGGCAAAGAGATGGTCTTGGTAGTGCTCACCTGATGGGTGGCCCAAGATAAATGTGCTCTCTGTGTTATTTTAACAGTCCCTCTTCATGAGTCAGTGCCCTGGCATCTGCTCCCAAACTGTTCCCATCCTGTTCAGAAAACTGACCTGCATATAGATTGGTCTTAATGATCAAATGTTTAAAAATTCATTGCACAAGAACAGCTGAAAGCAGTTGATTGGTTTGAACTTTATTGTATGCACCTTGATTCCCAGATCTGCAGTAAAGGGGAAGGTCAGCTGGTAAACATTTGAGCATTTAAAAATAAAAAGGGATGGATTTCCCGCTACTCGGGCCTTTTATGTTCAACCCCAGTACAGACCTGGATGTACTGAGGTATTTCTCATGTGCATGATTTAAATCCACCTGGACACTGTGGGCCACATCTTCCCTCAGCTGGTGTAAATCAGCATCGTCCCTTTGAAGTTAATGAAGAAAAGCCAACTTTGCACCAGCTGAGGATCTGGCCCAGTGTTACTGTAACTTATTATTTCAAGAATCCACAGATATTCCTGAGAAATAGCAGAGTATTTAGAAAGACAAAGTTCCTGACCTGATTATTCTAAAAGCACAGTCTTTCAAGACATTAATTGCCCCAAATTCCCTGTGACAAGCAGAGCTGGAAATCTCAGTATGGGGTCAAACTTAAAGTTATACAGAAGGGCTCAGAGGGAATAATATACCAAGAGATATCAAAATTAATGTTAATATGCTCCCCTCTTCTTGATAGTCCTTCTTTATTTTATTTTAGACATAATCTTCAAATATATTTTAATTTTTATTCTGATTATAATATTGAAAAATCAAAACCATTTAAATTCAGTATCATTAAATGGTGGCAGAGTGCAAAAAGTAACAAGTACTATCTTCTTTTTATCAAAGTACTTGCCATATTTGAGAAGCCAAGTAAGAGCAAACCTGCCATAAATCAGATTTTTAGGTAGATTGCATATGGAAATTTTGTATAGATACACAATCAAGGAGCCAATCCCAGGAATTTTAGGAGGGCAGTAACAGTGATGGAAAGAGAATTTGTCTTTTGGGAACCCGTTTGTTTTTCCCCGATTTGCCTTCACCGCAGGTGGGAGATACCCAGCATTACCTGACCAGAGGAGGTGGCTGTGTGATAGCAAATTGCTCAGTGCTGCTGTGAATCAGTAAATAAATACAATGTGCTCTCTGAAGACATCTGCAGTTTGTCAGGATAATTGGTCCAGGAGCATTAGGTGATGCCCATTACCCCGTCTTTGATCCCGCTGCCCTGGTGTGCATTTTTCTCTTAAGTCATGGGAACAAGCCTTAATCACAGGCACACCTTAGGACACCCTGTCCTAAGGGGTCTGCCCCAAAATGGGGAATTCCCACAGTGCTCTCCTGCTTTGGCAGTGGGGAACACACACCAGCTGTAGCAGCACCCCTTTGTGCACGTCAGGGAATGTATGGCACCAGTCCCTAGAGGCTCCACAAGACCTTCTCAGTCCCATTTCAGCGGGATTTCACCAGCAGCAGGCACAGAACTTTCACCAACCCCACCCCCAAGCAATGCTCGGGACAAAATTTCTTAACATTTTGTCTGCCAAGTCCAGGTTGGTTCTTACCAGCTTGAGCTACAGGATTTATTATTCCTGTCTTCCCACAAATACATGAAATTCACTTTAGTTTAAATCATTCAAGCATGGCAACTCTAATAATGATGTTTTAATAGCGTCTACAGTGCTAAAGTTTGTTGAAATCTGATATCTGAGGCTAGCTTATATAAGCAGTATCATCCCCTTTTTAATAAAACTGTTACTCTAATAGGGAACTCAGTTGTACTTTACTGATAAAGACTAATGATTTTAAACATGACTTTTTCCTCCTCTATTTGTGATTTTCATTTCAACCAAGATTACTCTGTTGTTTCAGCACACAAGCAGTAATGTTCTGCCATCTGAGTACATTTTGTTCACCTCAGAGAATTTAGGTAACTCATTATCCAGAACTACTGAGGCGGTTACTGTTTGCTTCCTGTTCTATTGCATAGCAATATAAGTTTTCTGTAATGGAACAAAAATAATCCAAATTCTTTGCTCTGTATATACCCTTTTAAAATCCTTGGTTCTGTTGCCTGCAAATTTTTTTGTAATGAGGACTCTGGATCAGCTTAACAAGGTTAACATTGTTTTGGGGGTTGCAGATGTGGACTTTACATAGTTTTTAATGAAATCAAGCCCAAAAGAGGCTCAATAAACAAATGACAATGTTTGGAAAAGAGAGGAACTCATTTCCTTTGATAGGGTGCAGGGAATTTAACCAATCTGTGTTTATAATTACTGTCTGGTTTAGTTAGTGCGAAAGAATCTACTTGTTACCAATTTATAAATAAACAAACTAGACCTGCTTTTTCCCATTCTGCAGCAGTCTTCTTAGAGTTTATTTTCTTTTTATTTGACTACAGAGCACTTACTGTACGTTTAATACTCAAATTGTTTGGGTTTGGGTTTTTTTTTTGTCTCCTTAAAATATATATCACTACTTCTGAAATTCTGGATTGTTTGGCAAAATTTACACCTTGTCATTATATTGTCTATGAAATACTTTTATTCTATCAAAACTATCATTGTTAGTTAAAAATAGTCAGGGGGGTGGAGGGGTGGGAGGGGAGAAATCTGTTGTCCACATTTTGATCCTTGGTAATTTACCAAAGATATCATTTTTCTTGGCAGTCTTCTGTATAGGCTAAGTTGCTACTGCTTAGTTAATTGTAAACCAAAATCAAATTAACAGTCTTTGAAGGTTTTGGCTGCTACAAATGTGGAATTTTAAGCAAATTAAAAATCCAACATTTGGACTGCCTAAAATGACACAATTTGCTGTCGTGGAAATTAGAGTCTAAATTTTCAGTTGCACAGAGTTGCAGACACTTTAATAGATCTAATTTTTGTATAGCTCTTTTAATCAGTAGTCGTGATTTATTATTCCTTTTTCTTTTTAATTCTTTCCATGAAATATGCAGATTTCATTTTAAAATCTTTCTATTTATTTGGAAATGAAGGTTCATTTCAACTTTGCATCAGCCATAATTAGCCTTAAGATTTTTTTTTTATTTATATAGAAGGAAGTAATTAAAATTGCAATTTCTTACTCTCTAACAGTAGTCACAGAAGTACAGCATTATTTAGCAAGTGACTGGTTTTGTTCCCTTGCATAACTATATGTTTTTATGATTTTGGGAATTCTTTGTAGTTACCATCAGGTTTTGGTTTTTTTTTAACTGGGACGTGAGTTTACCTTTGTTTTGGAAATTGCATAAATCTATCAGGAAATTCTGAAAAATCAATAAACTAATTTTATCGTTAGAGATATGTAAAGCAGTAAGCACTTTCCAGATGTGGCTGGGGATAGAAGCAAAGAAAACTGCTCTGTTCTAGGAGAGGAAAAACTGTTGACATTTCTTTGAAGTATAATCTCTTTTGTTTATTTGGGTTTTAATAGCTTCCAGCAGTTAGCTGCATATTTTTAAACTGATGTTGCTTGCATACTTATTTTCTAAGGTTTGTGAGTGGCATTCATTGATTGCCATATGTTTAAAGGCTAACCTGGATGTTGATGAATGAATGAGATTGATGAGGAGAAGGGAGTTTTAACTAAAGATGGACTCCAGCTAAAATTCTCGATCGACACATTACCTGAACTCTGAAGGTATTTGAAATTCATACAGCCAAGGCTGGATTTCACAAAGGTTTATTTCATTTCTGACTTCATTGCTGCTTATTCAGGATTCTGGCTGCTTAGCAAGAATTAAAATACCTAGGTAGGAAGTCTAACACGTTCAGTCCAATGTTATAAATTGCCATTTTTCTCTGAGCAAAAATTCTACCTGTCAAAACATTGCCTGAAAAGTAGCCAATTTTACAGTGCCATGGGATTTTTGTGCCACTGTACTTTCACAAAGGTGTCTCATCAAACACAAGTCCTTGGCCTTCCCTCCACCCTGGGCCAGGGAGCATTTCCAATTGGAATCTGGATGCTGCTCATCGTTTCACTCATGACTTTAACTAGGATCTTAAAATAATGGTCTCATTTCCCTGTGCCCAAATTGCCAGAATATTACAGACAAACTACTTTTTTGATAGATCATTGGAGAGTAGGATTTGTGAATGAAACCTTTCTCTGACATCTTGTGCTTCGGTGGAGCATGAGATTTTTTGGCTAATACACAAAATATTTTGGATATTTAACTCCACGGGTTTTGGTGTGAAATAGGGTGCCCGTGTATCTTCTGGAAGGCTGGACCTTGTAGTCCAGCACCTACCTGGTTCAATGGGGAGTTTCCTACTCTGGATGAGGTCCATTGTCTCCACCTCCTTTAGTCCATCTGTAAAATGGGACCAGAAATACTTATCTAAATCCATAATGAGATTTCAAACTATTGGCCTGGAAAGTGCTACAGAAGTGTGAAACCCTAATGAAGAGGAGTGCAATTACTCCAAATGTATCAATTTGCAGTGTAAGAGTTTTTAAAGAAGTCATTATGATTTCTTAGTATAAATGTACCTATTCAGACAAATGGCTTTACAAATCATTTATTACTGTAATAACAGCTATTTTGAGCTGAGATATCAGGGTGCAATCCAAAGCCCATTAAAGTCAGTGGAAAGATTCCTACAGATGCTAGTGCATTTTATGTCTGTCTTTAAGCACATGCTTAATATGAAACTCAAGGAGACTTAGGTGTCTACCAGAAGTTAAGTATTGAAACAGGCCCTAGTCCTTTGTCTCATCCTGGGCAAAAATGCTTCTTGAATGAAACTTCATAAGGAAAAGTAAATCAACCACCCCGAAATTTTCACTTTTTGAACATGAAGCTCTGGTGCACAAGGAAAATACTCTCATTGCTGGGAGTATAAGTGTGGAGCTGGCATTGTTCCTTGGTCCAGCAAAAGCATGCAGCATATTAAATATTAAATGGGTTATTAAAAAATATTCATGTGACGAGCAAATTTAGCACACAAATCATTAGAGCTGGTCTAAGTGGCTGAAAAGGGGTTGACATTGAAAAATGAAAACTATTTTGGAAAGTAAGTGGAAACTTAAAAAAACCTCAAAACACAAGTATATATGAGCTCTTGACATTTCCTAATGATTTATGTAACATACTGTATGAGAATACAATTTAATTTGATTTCAGATGCACTGTTGGCTGTTGCCAAACTCCAGCAAACAGTAAGCATTTTAGATTGAGAGCAACTTATTTTTTGCTATAAAAATAAATAAGATTGAACCAAACCTCTCACTCAGCCCAATCAATTTTTTTTTATTATTTAGAAGGATGTGATTGGCTATGAAATATTTTGTGTGGAAAAAGTCTCTTTATATAATTTCAGTGCCGCATTTCAAGAAAGTTTATAACTGTTCTATGTACTTTAAAAGTACAAACACTAATTATGTCTGGTTTGATACATTTTAATGGTCTTGGAGTTCTACAAATTAATGGTCAGGAAACTTAGCAAATTAATTTTCATTTAGTTCCTGGATTGAAATTCATCACTAAACAATGCTCCTTACACATTTGTAATAAAATTATTCTAAATGATGCTACTTGAACAGTTGCTCTAGCTACATATTAAGATTTGCTCTGTTTTTCATGTGTTTTCCATCAAGGAAGTCTGTGGTTACCTTCCTGATTCTGCTGGACTGGAAAAACATAGCTAATATGGTGTGATCTGGAGAAAGCTTTGATGCAGGGGCTTTACAAATAAACCTCCAGATGCCATATGGTTTACATTCATCTCTCAATTTATTTCCTATAAATGTCTATTGAATATTCCATTGAACCAACACATGTGAAACTAGAGCTGGAAAAGAGAGTGAGGTATAGAATGCTTTGTGGCAGCATGTGATTATCATATTTCTTTTCCAATATTGCTACCAGCCTTAAACGCACGGTAAATTAGTCAAATGCCAAAGTTCTCAGAGTTAGGGTGGAAAATAAAGAAACAATATTTTAAACCTTACAAAAACAAACACTCCCCTCTCGCATGTTGTAATGTATCTCTCACACTAGAGCCGGTTCTCCCCTGCACTAAAGCTGACTTGTGTCTTTGGTTTCTGTCACTAGAAAATTAAAGTCCAGGGGAACTCTATGGGAAAGAAAAGGCTGTTAGAACTTTGCAGAGGAAAACAAGTTAAGGATAAGAAGGTTACATGTATATTTGGGCTTGATTAACTAATACTTTGCACCAGAGCTTCCCGCCCTTCTTAGTTTCTCTTCTTTCTAAAGTCCAGCAGCATAACTTAAAACACTTCAGAGTAGCACATCTCAGTCCTTTCTTAGGGCTGCATTTACTCAAGAAGAACTCCACTTCTCCAAATGTTCCTCGTGGTAGAGATGGCATCTCCAAAAGTAACTCTCCATGTCCTATTTGGAGCTTCTCTTTTCTCTGCAAGCCCCACGCACAAGTCCCCCAGCCCTTGCTCCGGGCACTTGGCTATTGGAAGTTATGTCTGAAAATTAGAAAGACCCCATTTGGGTACAGATGAGGAAAAAAGCTTCTGTGGAGATGGACTAATTTATTTTGCAGAGGTAAAGTTTTCCATAACCCAGCTTTAACGAACTCACCAGCTCGGACTTCTAGTTTATGTTGATCAAAGGAACATATTTCTGTGCAGCTTAAACAGGAGCTTCCCTCTCCCTCCAAAAGGAGTTGGTTTGCATTTATCGTTGCTTCTGTCTGAGACAGAATGCAAATTTCTCACCTACCCAGACTGTCTACATAAGGCTGAAAACCCACTTAAGACCTGCTTATGCCTTACCAAGCTAATAAGCTCAACTACCACAGGAAGGAAATCTTTCTCCTTTACTCATTTCAACTAAGGATTTATCTGTTGGAGTCAGTACTGCATCTAGTCTGTGCTGGTCCTCTATAGGTAATTTTATTTCAGCCAAGAAACCTTGAGTAAGTGAATCTTCAGATCACTGACCAACATATTAGAAAATTACTGTTATTCATCTGTCTTTATGATACCAGATTGAAAAGCTCCAGTCAGCAGCAGAAAGTCCTATTCATTGCAGCTGAAAAACAGGCTTCGTTATAATGTGAGTTCCATAAATAGCAAAAACAGTTAGGAAAGCAACCAAATCCACAGATGAAAAATAAGGTAACTAAATTTTTTACTCCATGCATCATCCTCTTATGTTCCACTGAGACCAGGGCTGGGAAATCCTATATTTTACATACTAAACTTTGATGTCTTCTACAGGGATACTACTCAGATGTGTTCGAAGAGATGAATGGAAAAAAAATCTCAATGTTTATCCTCAGCCATAAAAGATGTTAGAGGCACTTTTCATGTATTTTCCATGTTTTCATAATCATCATCATTATTATTATTGTTATTATTATTATTATTACTGCTATTGCAAAACAGAAACTGCCAGATGCTACTGGGCAGAAATCTTTAGAGTTTCCTTTGAGAAATAAGATATCAGATTATTAAAATTAAAAAGGCCAGAAAATTAGACTCCTACATAGTCACAATGGCCATGTACAGGTTCTGACAAGAGTATTGAATTGCTGAGAAATTTGTCAAAACAACTTGCATTTAAGAGAAAAACAAACTGCTGGCAAGCAAATTATATTATATACCAGTGTGGAAATATCAGTCCCTTCCTATTCAACTCCAAGAGCAATAAAAAAAGGACTTTTTACTGTTCCCATGTACAGTAAATGTAATAATTTTCATTTTTTGTGAAGTGTTATCATTTCAACTAAATTTCCTCAGTGACTCACCAGTTTCTTTTCTTGGCAGTTTGTTACTACACTGTCCTCTTGGATGTAAAAAAAAAAAAAAAAAAAAAAAAGAAGAAAAAAAAAGAAAGCTTTCAGGATAGAATGGAATGGAGATTTTTCAATGTAGTAAGTAAGAAATAACAATTTTTATTCATCTTTACCTGTTCCATAAGTTTTTAGAGGAATGAAGAAGGGCTGTGAGGGTGTGAGCCCTCTTCATCCCACCTGCCAGATTCCCTGTTCCTGTCCCTCAAGATCTCGTCTTGGACAGCCTTCCCTTTTATTTATTCCTTTAGTTGTTAAAGTGCTGAATAGCTCCCAAATACACCAGCAGCATGACGTGCTATATTTTCAAAATACTCTCTTACTAAGTACCAGGGGACTCCTGGAAAAAAGCACATCAAAATCCAAGGATCCAAATCCAAGTCTTCTCTTCCTTTGGTTTCCTATCTCCCAGCCTCATGATCCAACACAGCCTCTTGACTGACACTTTTAATTCAACCCCAAAATGTTCTTTGCCTCTTCCCTACCTTTCCAGCTCCAGATATCTGGTAGCAAAGCTATTTAAAAATACTGCTCCTGATTATTTTCACCCTATTTTCTCCCTAAAGGAAATTTCTGCTGCATTTCCTATGCAGTTGGGAATGGTAAACCATCCTAAAAGGTTGGGTGGAACCACAGTTTTTGTGCTGGAGCCCCAAGGTGGATGTGCCTCTTACACCCAGGTGAGGGAGGAGGGTGACAAGTCAGTGATGTCATGGCTTTGCTTGCTTGGAGATGGAGATGCCTTGCACACACTCTGGCGTGTCTCATGAAATCCACTTCAGGCCTGAAGGCATAACCAAGCAAAGTGGGTTATAGCATTATAAATGAAGCTTGTAATTTCCACAGAAAGCCCATGTTTGTGCCCAAAGCAGGGCTGTTCAGGGGGTTTTTTTGCACTCATGCAGTATTGGGCAGGATGAGACTGGGAGACAGCACCGAAGTAATGTGATAGAAAGGCTGTGCATGTGAAACAACAACCACACGGATAATGCTGCTGGAAACAAGGCTTTCTTATCAAAGTAAGCTTAAACGAGTTTGACTGGTGCAGAGCCCCGAGGTCATGCTGGCCTTCAGCGTGGGTGATCTTTACCTCTCCTACCATCAGCACTACTTCTCTTCTTGGCCAGGAGGCTCTCTCCATCACTGTGAAGTTTCCAGGGCAGAAGTGCTCTGGCATTTCCTGGTTTCAGCAGCGCTGCAGCTGTTGCGTAAGTTTGTACCTCTTGTTTTGTACCTCCTAGGGCTCAGTCATGTGTCTGCTGCTCAGGAATAATTACATGGGTTGTAAACGTTTTCTTACATTCTTCCACGATGCTCAGCCAAGTCCTCATACTCAGCTGGTATAATAAAGCCATTCTAGGTATTTTCTTGTACGATGTTCAAGGTTTTCAGACACATTCTTCTCCGATGGCTCTTCTGCTGCCTTTATCCTAGGGGGAGTCTGCCAAAGACCTCTTCCCAGAATGATCTTATTCACCAGAAGCACAGTGGAACAAACTCTCCAGTGTGCTCGGAACTGGGAGCTCAGACTAAGGAGAGTTTCCTTAGTCAGTGTCAAGGAAAAACATCCCAGGGCCATTCCCCACAGTGCCCATTACACACACGGTTACGGGAAGAGCCTCTTGGGTTGCTTCACCCCTTGGGAATGGGAAGGGTGAGCACAGAGATGTCTCCTGCCTCTCAGAGCCATAGGGAAAAGTGGCACTGTGCCCAAGGTAGAGAAATGGGGAGAGAAAGGAGGCAGATGGGGAGGAAGAGGAGTTTTTTATGCTACACTTGCAAAACAGGGAATTCAGCCAGGATTTACACTCTTACCTGCCTCTTCCATCACATAGCCCAACACTTCACTCTCAAATATCTCAACTAGCTGTTGCTTAAGAGTAGAAGCCCGAAAATCAGATTACATTAAGCCTCTCAATGTTTGGCATGTCCTGAAGTCGTCAGTTTTCACAGAGCTTGTCAGTCCAGGGTCTACCTTCTGCAAATTCTGGTTTCCACAAGTCACATTTCTTCTGCTCATCTGGCCTGTTGAGCCAGCTATGAAATCTCAGAAAATTGCAGAAAGAAATGGGTAAAAGGAAGGGAGATGATGGTCATAGCCAAGTCCACCAAAACTCTTGTACTGTTTTCATCTTTAATTCAGCTGAAGCTATATTTCCTTCTGGGCTTCTGGGATTAGAGAGGACATTTTTACTCTTGTGAAGCTCGCACTGGAGTTACTTGGCTATCACAACCTAGTTTGCTGTCTACTCTGCTCTTCAAATCTTCCTTGTCTTCAGTGACTCCAAGCTTTTACAAATAACAAGTCCATAAAAAATTGGTCACTGTGGGAGAAGGGAGGAAGCCTGTACATTTTAAAGCAATATTTATACTGAAAGGTGGGACGTGCTCTGAGAGCACTGTGAATTCATCTGTACAGGATGATTCATGCTCAGAACACAGTTCTAGCCACTAACTACCAGGGAAAATACCAGAACTTTAACTGTTTTGAGGGAAGAAAGTAGGGAGTAGAAGGAATTAATGTCTCTCTTCTCCCAGCTTGAAAGGAAAGGCTTGACTGTTTCACTTCAGGGCTTTAGCTCCTGAGTAGAGCTCATTTGTAGTTCAAATTGAATTGTCTCTCTTCCTGAAAATGGTGGGATTTAGATGACATTTCCTATCAACTTCCTAATTCTTGGCATCTCTTGAGCTCTATCCTAATGGGTTTAAGAGGAACCACAAACACAGCCTCAGTGTTGCAGGTTCTGCTCTATGGCAGAGCACCTGTGTCTGTGCAGCTGTAGGCACCTAAATACCCTTTGTAGGGAGATTTGGGGCTGTGCCAGTAGAGGTTCTGCTAAGAAAGCTGACAACACAAAACTCTCCACAGGTACAACATGGCCTCTTCTTCCTCTTGAAGGCATTTTCAATGGCCAGAACAATGGAAAGAGGCACAGCAAAAGCTTCATTTGGTGTTCACACCAGGTCAAACTAAACCACTGTGGTGGACTCACTCATGGGGGATTTGTAAAAGTGCTAAGTTTTCTGTATTTGCATTTTCATTTCAGTACTAATTGAAGGAAGGGATAATACTTGGTCAGCAGAAACAGGGATTGCCTCCCTGAATACACAGCCAGACAGATCTGATGAGGAGGACACAATATATTTATACAGACCTTTTTCAAAGTGGAACCACACTTTAAATATGGATTTTCACTGGCATGCAAAATGCTGATATCTACAGTCAATTATGTCACTGCTTTATTATTTTATTTTTTAAATAGATTTTCTACATGACAGGGTAGATCCTTACTTCTCAGCCAAAAGAACCATCTCAGTAACATGCAATGAACTGTGGGTTTGACTGAAATCCAGCTGGAGCATAAATTTCAAATCCAATTAATTGTAAGCAATATCTTTAAGGCATTTGAAGAACTATATCTTGCTTAAAATTTTCTAGTCTGTAGTACATATACATTATATACAATAGTGCATATTTATATATACACACAGGAGACACAGATATATGTATATATACACCAGTTACAGTACTATATACAAAATTTTTGAACTTGAATGAAAACTTTTGTGAGTTTTAGGAAAGTGTATAAGACTGTGCCTACTCACATGATAAACACATGGTATGGCAGTTATATAGTTCAAGTGTTCTGTACTCCCAGTATTCATCTAATATTTTGTAATAACCAGCATAAAACATCGTGTTATAGGGTTAGAGTCCAATGTTCAGACTGGGAAAATCAGGGCTACCCATGGCCATTCACTTTGGCCATGAGCTGCTGGTGGTTGCCTCATGCAATTTGAATTCTACAGTATCAAAGACAAGACCTGCTGTCCCAAAAAATTAACTGCTTTTTCTTTTGCTAAACTAACCTCTGTTGTCCCATGAGGCAAACACTGCACATGAAGAATACTCCAGAAATCCTTGCTTCTGATACAGCCAGGCACGGAGACTCCATCGACATGGGACTGGGTGAGGAACCAAAGGCTCACAGCCACCCAAAATGCTCCTAAATCCTCAGCTTTAGGGTAGCATTGGGGCCACCATTGAGACTGGCAATGGCAGTATTGCCTTGCTGTGCCTTTAATTTCCCATCCATCAGTCTGGATTTCCAGTGCAATTTAGTAGCCTTTGTACTGAGATAAGCAATTTGTTTTATCTTTGCAAGAATGGTTGTCTTGGACTTCCCTGGTAGTCATCCCAAGGGTGATGACACATTCATATGACATCTGAAACAATGTATGCAAGATTACCTGACCACAATTTATCGGGGAAGTGGATGAAAAATGCTTTCATTTAACTGATTAACATTTAATTAACATTGTTAATTAACATTGATTTTAACTTTTTCAGCTGAAGTGTAACACTTAACACTGACCTTAACTTTTGAAATCAAAGCTAGGTGCTAAGAAAGCTTGGAGAAAACCATGATTGATATTATGCATTATAATCTAGCTGTATGAGATCTGTGTTGAAGTTATGGAGTAATGTGCATTGTACCATATAAAAGTCTAATGATAGTTAATGTTAGTTAATTAAGATGAACACTGAATGGTATTACCCTGTCTCATATGGGTATTAAGATCGTATTAGAGTCTAACAAAATATTATTTTAGTTAAAACCACATATACTGACTCTGTCTAGATTCCCTCTGAAATGAATTCTGAATCCAATTAAACTGCCTCTTTCAAAACCATATGATGCTTCTAGATCTCAACACAGCAAATAGGAAAACAGGGCTACAGTATAATACAACAAATGGGTCTTTTTTATTAAGGAAAAATAAAGAGAAAACTTTATACTTATATTGAGGAATTCTAGGACCACAGAGCAGAGATCTCTATTGCAGAAAAATGCATTAGATTATTCTGCTCTTACGCTTAGCATGCTCCATTTTCAACTGATAAGGTTTTTCTTCTACCTTTTCACATCCTCCCATCCTGAGCTCCTCCTAATGAGCTGTTAATCCAGAACGACATTTCTACCAGGATATATAAAAGACATGACCAGCACTGCTCCAGATCCCAGCACAGCCCCGTGCATCTTCCCTGATCACAGGGTGCTCCTGCCTTGCCCCCCGACCACGGCAGGGATGAACTGAGCATTTAGATTTTTGTGATCTCAGATGTATTTAGCTACAAGAAGTTACAGCCCCTTGAAGTGGGCTCAAACCATTTATGAGTACATTATATACTACTGAGGAAGATCAAAAAGGGGCTCTGATCTCTATCCAAACATCCCTGTACAAACAAACAAGGGGCACAGGTATGGATGGGCTTTCTCTCCTTTTCCTTCCCCGCATGAATGCAGTGCAGGGCATCAATTAGAGGTTCACAGAC
Organism: Petroica traversi; assembly: GCA_025920805.1. NCBI lineage: Eukaryota > Metazoa > Chordata > Aves > Passeriformes > Petroicidae > Petroica > Petroica traversi. The sequence goes on along the minus strand of JAHLSL010000043.1, from coordinate 4,141,686 downwards.
TCAGGCAAAAAGCAGTATCTAAAGAGGAGAAATATGCAGAAATGCAAGAGTGCATATATCCTTTAAGCACATGAATATACATGTGATATTAAATGTGAGAAGGATTTAAAGAGACCGTATTGTACCTTTAATTAGCAGGTGGTGCTTCTTAGCATTGTAAAAGAGATGAGCCCTGTTAAGTGATCTGGAGACGAGCATAATGACTTCAGCACTCGGGTTATGAAGGGCATTTCTATAAAGAGAGGAGTAGTATTAACCAGCCAAACTCTCCATACAGTCATATTTATTCTCCATAGTCTTATCAGCAGAGCCAGGTGGTCACAGGTTGGTTGGTGCAGCTGTGGAAGTAAAGCAAGGACCAAATTTCCCAAAGAAAATTCGTTTTGCAAGAGCCTGTGGAAAGAGAGGTGTAAGAGGAGTCAGGTGTGGGAGTGAGAGCTGGAGCAAAAGGGGAAAGTAAAGAGCAACTTCATCGGGTCAGGTTGTATTTGGAATGGAAGTTGAGGTCCATGGATGACAGGCAAAACTTATTTCTTTCTGCTTCCTTCTGAGCCAGTCTCTATGTCTGATGATTTTTCTTCAGTGCCCTTCACTTTGGTGGCCATTTCTGGCTTCTCTTTGACTCCAGTATGTTGCAAATTTTGCTGAAATATATTTGGCCAAAAATTAAATTGCCATTACAATTCCAAGCATATTCTGAACTCCAGGAGGAATGGGTGCTTTCTCCTGCATAGTAGGAGGCAGAGAAAATTTTATTTATGCTTTCACAAAATTGAGAAAACTAGAGGTTTATTTCTTGGCAGGAAGGTGGCACCTCCAGCATCACAAAGTCTTTCTGCCCCACGATGCCATCTACATTTCTCTCACCTTGACTGTGTGCTGAAGGCCACAAGAAGCTTTTTATGGCTTTTTATGTATGTAATAGAGAATTTCAGAAACAGAAGTTGCATCAATTTTGAAGACGTTTGTGTCAAGGGAAGCTTCACAATGAGAAAAGGCAACTGATTCTCAAATGCACAAGCACTACAGTAATGTCCAGGTATGGTCCTGTCAGCTCTTGCCTCCTCAGACTGTCCTTTGGTGTGGTTTTTGAATGGCACTGCACAGGACCCAGGTGCTGTGCTACAGAAGATAATATTCTGAGGGTAGCATCTGACCCCTCTGTTAACTCCAAAGGCAATTGTGTTGGTAACTTTGCATTTGCCTGTGGGGCTCTCTCATAATTAGGCTATTCATGAGCTATGGGGGTTGCTTTCTACTTGTGAATGCTTTTTTTTTCCTTTGACTTATCTTTGATTCCTAGGAATTTATGCACTTTTATTCGCTTCAGGATGCAGTAATGTACAAATCTGTTTTTAAGATCTGCAATATATGCATTTGCCCCATGGGATGCCTCCCTGGGCCCATATTTGTTTTTTGTGTGTAAATATGCACAGTGGCCTCACTGCTGCTCGCACATCAGAAGGGATCACACTGAGGTGACTGCTTATGAATCAAAATTAAAACCACCAATTGGCATTAAAGGTCACATCTTTATTGGAATTATTCCTCCAAATACAATTAGCTGCACACCAATCTGTGGGGAATGGGGGAATGGAGGGTTTCTGTGAGCCTGATCCAATCCTGACCCAACTTACACCAACAGTGTGTCATTATCTGGAACAGAGCTTCTTCCAGCTGGTGGTAGAAATAAAACTCATCTTCCACAGCCTCACTTCTCCCAAGGGTAGCATAAACAAAAGAAAGAAGATTTTAAGACTCTTCATCTTCAGGAATCTAGAGTTTTTTTCTTTCTTTTTCTTTTTTTCCCATGGCCTGTTTATAAGTAATTTCATTCCTTACCCCATTGGGTGAAGTTCCATCAATACACTTGCTGTGGATGGGCTGCATTTCCACGGCAGTCACTCAACAAAGTGGCAGGGTGATGCACTGAAGAGGGCAGGGAGAAAATAAAACAAATCAGTGGGATTAGTGGGATGAGTTCAAGAAGTTATTTATGCCAACAAGTCAACAGTAAGGCTTAATCCCCAGGGGTTGCATGTAAACCATGGTAAATGAAATCTAAGATGGAAATATACATAAGAATTTGAAAAGCAGCTGAGCATCAACTTTAAAAAGTGAAGGGAAAGATCAAGTAGAAAGAAAATATGTAGGCCAATCACTTCGGGTGTGAAATAGAAAACACTGTTGAGCCCTTTAGAGTGCAGCAGGAGCACTGCTTCACCTGCCTACAAGTGACCAGCATTGGCTGTTGCCAGAGACATTCTGAGCTTGCACAGACCCTTGTGCAGATTATTTATGTTGCAGAAACAGGTTTGTTGAAGTTTATGTACATAATAATCTTTATTAGACCAACAGATGTGGTTATCTAGGTTCTTCTTCAGGGCTCAAACGGAAGCAGCAAACCTGCATGTGTCCAAAAGCAGGTCAATGTTTTTAAAATATACCAATTGATCTAATAAAAGACATTACTTCTCCCAGCAAACCCATCCTTGAGAACATTTATGGTAGCTCTTATATTCCTGTAACTGAGGGCTTTAAACCATTTTAAAAACATTACACTAGATAGCATCACATCTTCTTTATTTGGAAGTTAATTATTATTTTTTATCATCTTTAAAATGTGAGGAAACACAATTGAATGGACTCTCAACCAAGATAAAATAGGATGTCTGGAGAAGAAATCAATCCTGGACCTTCTCCTTAGCCACAGCCCTATTATATGAAGGAGTAAGCCAAATGTGTCTCCAGAAGGGAGTTTTTCTTCTGCCTCAGGAGTTAATAGCAGAATGAATGCATTCAGGGCCATCTGATGAATTTGAAACTTTGTCCTCAGCATGGTGAAGTTTAAAGTAGCACAAAACTGCCTGTACAGAATGGAGTGAAAGTTTGAGGTGTTCCTGATGTATAATTGCGCTTCATTCTTAGATGAGAATTATGATGTTAATTTTAGAGGTTTAAAAAAAGAAGGAAACTAATTATCATACTTAATGGACACATATTATTCAGCGATCTGCAGCTTTTCTAGATGCTCTGTCATTTCTGACATCTGAAGACAAAATACCCTGTCTCTCTCTCAGAGAGACACAGATACACAGGTAAACACCAAATGAGATGCAGGTACCAGGTTGTGATCTCTTCGCATCGCTTTATTGATGGAAGAAACAAAGGGGGGGAAAAGATTGGGTTTTCTCAGGATGGATTGGAATGACTTTCCAAGTTGGTTCCCGAGAAAACTCTTTGCAAGCCTATCATTTGTTAACTGAGTCTGTGCGAGCGGCTTGGCTTTCAAACTGTTACTCCTTAGTGTCTGTGTGGATTCATCTTTCTAACCACAGGGCTCTTAAGTAATGCAATTCCCAAAGCTAAATACACATACTGAGTGTCTGCAGATCCTCATAATGAGAGTTGCTACCACAGGCAATACCATGTAAACACCTTTCTTCCTCCAGTTTCTAGAAAAATAAGAAAGAAGGAGATAAAATTCCTATTGGTACATTTTAAATGCAAGGAATGTGTCAAAAGTCTCCCGAGAAGTCGGGTTTTCTTTATGCCCCAGCAATGAAGAAGCAAAATGTGTTTTCTTTCTTTCACTTTGTCAGAATGCAGCGCTAAAGTCTGGGGGTCAGGACCGGTGTCAAATAAACAACTTTACTGTTTTGAATTTTTTAAAGGTTGAAGCTCCAGATAAAACAACTGCCGTTTGCACACAATATGCCCTGTGATCACATGACATGATTGATGATAAGTCAAAACAAATTTTGTTTATTCAGCTTTAAAGTGAATGTGGTGTTCAGATTTTTCTGCGGTTTTGAGTGTTATTAGACAAACAAGGTGCACATGTGGGATGTAGTAAAAGTAGAGGCATGTTTTACCAACAACGTGTTTCCTTTCGGCACCGCTGCATCATCCGCAAAGCCACCCCAGTCTGCCCCGCGGGGTGACTGCAGAGCTCCCAAAGCCTTGGCTGTGGTTTTGGCTGCCCAGGAAAGCTGTGCATTGGGGCAGGAGGTCTTCCAGGCCTGGGGGGGCCAGTAGGTGCAGTGAACACCAGGGAAAAGGCAAAATGTTGCTGCTCTTACCACAGTGCTCTGGCAGGCGTAGTGGTGTTGGAAAATCCGCTGTGGTGAGACATCATGTGAAACATCACTTCAGCCTGCATCCCTTCACCCCATGTCCCTTCACCCTGCATCTCTTCACCCCACATCCCTTCACCTCACATCCCTTCACCCCGCATCCCTTCACCCACATCCATTTAACCCACATCACTTCACACCACATCACTTCATCTCATATCCCTTCAACCCCACGGCTGCTGCTCTTGTTCGCCACAGACCGTCCCTCCTCTCCTCCCAGCCTGGGCACTGCCCAGGCACCATTTTGGAGCTCTCCTTTAAACAGAAATTCTCTTCCAGAAGCTCTTTTCCCGCAGGGCTATGTTTTGCCACCCTTCCTCATGTGAAGCAGTTAGTCAGTTAATCATGAAAGTCATTTAATTCAACTCCTCACTGCCTCCCTGGGCTGAGAGTCAGACCTCATGGTGGCCAGTGTGACACCCCAAAGAGAGACACAGCCGTGGTGTCTTTCTCCTTGTTGGAATTTGCATTTGTGTCCTCATTTGTGTGCAAGAGGAGCAGGGAGGAGGTCACGGCACTTCGGATGGGAGGATTTTATTATGGTTTTACTGCTGGGCTAAAATAGCAGGTTGAAAGTAGGAAGCGAAAAAACATGGAAGTGCACAGTTATTTCTCTGGTGTCTAAAAAGATGGTGGTATTTGTTTTATTTTAAAAAAATCAAACTTTCTTATGATTATACTTGAAAATATGAGTAAGTGAAACTTATATTTTTCAGAGAGGAAATCCAAGGTTGTTTTTTTTTTCTACAGAAGTAGAATTCAGCTGAAAGCAACAATTGTTTTCAATTTTTCTTACAGGAAATATCATACCAATTCATTGGGAAAATACAAATGAGGTCATTTTTTCAAGAGACTCAAAGATTACCTGGAGAAATATCAGTAATTTCCTAACACCACTATCATTTATCCTTGGCCTTTCTCAAACAGAAAATTTTTCAAGAATTCTTAGCATAGCCCCTTCCACTGAAACTCTTTCTGTTAGAATAAGATATTTGTTACAAATATACTTAGATTTTATTTTTAAATACCACATACAAAACTTATATATTGGGATACCATAAATAGCTCCCTACTGCATTATTAATATTTTAAAATTAAATGTTTATTTGCAAGAAGAGTTAATGCTATTTAGAGGGGGGAAAAAAGTTGATGCCTAATTTCATCCCACTTAGTGTATTGTAATTATATGATTACCTATAGAAACTTCAGAGTAGGGGTTTGGAAAGATCAAAGTTAGTGAAAAGTCAGCATGTAATTAGTTTCTTGCTTTGGAGCATTAGGTAGAATTACTGCAAAGAGGCAAAACTATCATTTTATAGAGACCCTTAGGAGATTTATAATGATGGTAGACAAATATATGCATACAATATCAGTTGGTGTGCTAAAATTTAATTTTAGTGAGGAAATGTGGTTGAAGGTGATCACAATACATGGGGATGTTCTTATTTTAATATTGGTGGATGTTATTATTAGAGAATCATATCAAAAGATATGTCACCAGGGAGAAAATATCATTTATAAATCACTAATGAGTAGCAAACAGTGTTTAGCTTGGAGGTATAAGACATCTTTTCACAATGTGCATTTATGATCAAACACAAAAGATCAACTGGGGGAAAAAAAAAATGAACAGTAGATCTATATTTTATCTTTTAGTTCTTGGCAAAATTTTTGATGGTTAAATGGGGTTACACAATGGATACACTGAATCACACCCTTGCTATAAAGGCAGAAAGAGCCTTTTCTATGTACAGCAAAGAGCTCAAATTTTGGCCCCCAAATTCTGATTTCTTTTAGAAAAATTCTTAGGGAATAAAACCCCAGTTTTACAATGGCTTGTACTCAGTATTTCAAAGTAGTGAAGACCTTTCTACCCTTCTATGTCCTAAGCAAAGAAAAAAAAATTACATTGGGTCCACCTGTGCATACGTGGAAGTTTAGAGGAATTTTGCAAGAATTTCAGTGGGTTTGTGATTGAACCTCTTACATGAGAGAAGGTATTTCCAAGATATACCCCTCAAAACATCATACAACACATCAGGACCTTTTTCACCACTCACATGACAGGAATATGATTTTAGCATGGCATTGAAACATACAAGAAGGACCTTGTGGCTAAATATTTAAGAACTAATGGAATAAATTAGGAGAGAGCTAAAGCAAAAATGTGTAGGTGAGGGATTGTCATGGGGGACAGTGAAAGGACAGCAGTCAAAAAAGGAAAAGACAACAGAGAGTCTGAGATGGGAGTCAGGAGAAATATGCATGGAAAGGAAGGAAGAATTTGAGAGCAGATATGGAGTAAGAAATGCCATGGTATTTCAGAGAAAAGACAAAAGAAAGTGGTGGCCAGCAGTGGTAGCATTTAGAGGTGGCATTTTATCTTTCTGGAAAATATTACTCATTACATATCCTAAGGAAAAAAAAAAAAAAAAGGAGAGATTACAGCTTTTGCTGGTTACAAAAATATAATACTGATGAACTAGAGCAAAGAGCTGAGCCATTATCCTAAATTAATGTAGACCCAAAGGTCTGAGGGAAGACGGGCTTATGTAAATAATACAGATATTCATTTTAGTGCCTATAACTGTGAGCAATTATTTCAGTATTGCTACTGTATTTGTGCAATACGTATGTAGGGTATGATATGAGATTCATCAGGAAGTATATAAGACATAAAAAGTTTATTTGTGGATAAAGAAGGGATTTTTACTCTTTTATTTCATGTGTATTAATTTGATCTAAATGTCTTGCTCTTTATTCTTTCTCCTTTATTAACGTCTCTTTTCATGCTGGAATAAATTATCGCTTACTGCACTCATATAATAAAATAAGTAAATAGATATCAAGGATTCCAAAATTAAATTCCCCATTCAGAGCAGATCAGAAAGTGAAATATCTCACATTTGCCTTTTCCTGCAAAATAAAACTCAAACTTTGCATCTGCCCCTTTGGGGCTTTTAAAACGGCCCTCAACTGAATCTGGAAAATATCCTTCATGAACCATTTTCCCAGTCAGATACACCTATTTCTAATGTGTGTAGGACAAACCAGGACAGGGAGGACACTCAGCCAGCATCCAGCCCCAGCGTGGAACAAAAGGATGCACACCCACCCACACATGGATCAGGCTGCAGCACCATGAGGTTGCTGTCACAGCGAGCGAGATTCTTAAACTAAGATTAACCTTGAAGCTCAAATGAGATAAAAACAAATAGAAATTTCTCCACAGGAATAAGAGCTTATTATAAAGGAAAGTATTTCATAACTTGCATAACTTTAATTAAGAAAAAAGGCTGGCAGGATATATTCTATCTCAGCAGCCATATGCTTAAATGTGTGCTCAGTGAGGTGCACAGAATGTGTTCACGTCTCATTATTAACTAAGTAGATCTGTGTGTGCAACTTCCTAGAAGTGCTGACAATATCACTCATGCATTTGCATGATGCTCATCCTTGTGCCCATTATGGAGCATCATGTCTGCACCATACTGAGAGAGCTGAGCTGTGCTGGTGGAAACTGAAGCAGATCCTGTAGCAGACCCAAGTGGTTACACTGGAGTTTTTGAGACAAAAAACAATAGATGTGGAAGGGGTAAATGAGTGGCTGAAGTGAAAGCTGGGAGTTCCTTTAGATAAGGAGGTGTCTGGGTGGCCTTCCTCCAGTAAATGAATCAGGCAGGAGAGTTAATGATAATAATCCATTGCTTCCAGACAAATTCAGCTCACCTTTCCAAGGAGCACTGGGGCTTTGAGAGGCTTAGGGCTCTCCAGGATTCCAGCTGCCCTTTGGAGCTGCAGCTGGGTCAAAGCTTGTGAACTGAGTCTGCAGGAGATGTTACAGAGGACACTGTTGGTGAGAAGTTTGCTGTGTTTTTATATTAAGAAAATCTGCCAAGGGTTCCTCAGTGGTATCATCAGCCTCTGGTTGAACACTGAGACTGACAAAGACATAAGAAAGTTGTATCTATTTCTGAAATGACTCTGCATGCCAGGACCATCTGTTGGAGTCATAGCCCTTGGTCTCTGAAGCAATGAGGAAATACCCAATTTTGAGTGAAGTTTTCTGTATGAGCACCTTGGCATAGAGTAGTGTACAAAAAGGAAATTGGCTTAGGATTGACCCAACTTGGATTAATTGGTCTCTGCAAAAGGGGAAAGATGGAGGAAGCAGAAGTAACTGAGTGACTGGTTTCTCTTTGGATGGATACTCTGGTCCTGAGTAATCTGTTATGGATCCAAACTGTGGTCAGGCAGAGAGCATGACAAGGGGACATGCTGCCATCAGGTCAGTGAGCCTCAGCATGTCCTTAGACACATCGCAGGCTCCTCATGGAAATGTCTGATGAGATTTTTCCCTGTTAGAAATCAATGCAGACATAGGCTTGTTCTTGTCTGGATATAATCTGAAACTGCCCCAGTAAATTGTATGATCCATGTAGGGCTTGTAATGGAGGTTTTTTTGTTGATCCAGGACCTTGCAAATAGAAAGGTGAATAATTATATGTAAATTACCTCACTCTGGATCAGCTGATAGTCTACATATGAATTTATAATGAATCCAGAATGAATCTTTGGCCTCTGTCTGAGAAAGTAGAGCAGCATTACAGCCTGAACGTCACAAAAAATTTCTGAATTAATAGAAAAATTAAAGAGGAGGAAGTTGAATGAGTAATATCTGCTGGAAACTGAAAGATTAGACGTGGCCCCAAAGTCTTGGAATTCCACTATCACAGTTGTCCCCAGCTCCTATGAAGCCTGGGGCTCAGTTATTCCAGCCAGCAGAAAGCTCTAGAAGAATTCTGATTACCACTTGTGTGGCAGAAAACTCAATAGCACAGAGGTCTTGGTTTTGCCCTTCTGTTGACAATTTGTAAAAAAAATACAAGAAATTTTTCTAATTAACACAAGAAAAAGAAAGCTGAATGTACAAAATAAACAGGGACTATGAAACCTTTCTAAGGCAGCCACAGGACATGGATGCTGCATTTCCCCAGCTCTTGGAGCTCGATGATTGCTCCTTGTTTAAGATTTTCCCTGGAAAATTTCATAAAGATGTTTCTCATTTAAAATTAGATATCCTTTCACCAAATCCTTGTCAGAGGGATCAAGAAGGAAAAAATGTTTGGAGGCCAATAATGCAGCTAAAATATTCATACATTCCTACCGTAACAGAAAGTTCCCTAATCACAACAGCTACATAAGGCTGTATGTTGTGTCATTTAGGGCTGATCGTGGGATCTGGCATTCAGAGTCTGTCACCAGTTTAGAGAAGTCTGTCTCAATCAGTGTCACTGCTGGCCACAGCCGCCTGTGTAGGTCGCTGTCAATCCAGCTGTCTTTGTTTTAAAATGCTGTTTTGTTTGGGGTTTTTTTGTTTCTCTTTTCTAGGGCAACTACCACATCAATGTCAGGGTCTGATGCTGCCTCTTACTCAGACATAAGAGAGATTCACACAGGCTGCTCATCACTGGTTTAGGATATTTCCTTAGATGAAAGTACCCCTTTCTAACACTATTTCTGCAGGCTCCTGCAATGCTCAACAGAAAACATCTTTGCCAAGTTGTCTCGACTGTGAGTCTGAGCAGAGCAACTGATGGCATATAAAAACCTCACTCATCCTGTATTCTCACCTTGCAAGCAGTAAAGTTTGCCTGTTAATACACGGAGTTTCAGCTGGTTTTGCTCTTTATTGCTTTGTGCTGCAGCAGAGGTGACAATGCTTCTGAAGGGAGGTGGGAAGATGGGGAATGCTGCTATCTAAAGCAGACATTTGGAAAGGGCTGGGCCTCCTGCTAACGCTCTTTTGCACATCTGTTGTTTGTGTCCCCTGCCTTTGGAGTGATGCACAGTGTCCCTGAATAGTGGCTGTAGCCCTGGTCATCTGCTGGATGAGACTGGTCTCCAAAGCAAGGAGAGAGCAGGTTATTAGGAAAGTTACACTGGTGCTTTCAGGCTGGAATCACTGCACAGAGCAGGTTTAAGTACTACTACACAACAGGGTGTAGCTGGCAACTTAGATTTGATGTTGTGTGTATTTTTCTTCCCCAACCTGGCACCTTTCCCTCCAATTTAGTTGCAGAACAGAGAGAGGTTGTCTTTGGCTGAGTGTTGAGCCTGGGGTGCAGAGAATTACAGGCACTTTCATGCTTACATTTTTTCTCTTGAGTTCAGTCATGCTGTGATAGCATTTGGTGGAGGTGTGGGTAAGCAGCAGCCATGGGCCACAAAAACCCCTGTATCTACTATCAAAAGCAGAATTGGAGGCACACTTTGCTTAGAAATAGGACAAAAACTTCATTACTGTCTTTTACAGGAGAAGTATTTTCTGACCTCCAAGTCATGCCATGAAGGGGAGGTGGCTCAGCCCCATCACTGAGTCTCATGTCTCATACTGTTGTTTCCATGCTGCCATTTTGGGCAGAGGAACAAGTTCAGACAAAATAAAAGCTGACCTCTGGCCGTTGCTTTGAGCCAGCCCAAGGCAGTGCTTTCCTGCACTGTGAAAGGCTGCCTCAGCTCTATTTCCATGCTCCCCAGTGCCTCCCAGCCCATCAGGGATGGGAACACCAGTGCCCCAGCACTGTGAGAAAGCTGCTCTTGACCTGAACCTGACCAGAAACAGGAAGTAATAGAAATCTCACAAAAAAAAAAAAAAATCTTTTCTCCTGAGATCTTCAGCCAGAGGCTCAATTTCTGAGCTCTCTCTTTCCCTGGTGTAACCACTGACTTTGTTTACACCAGTGTAATGGAGCACAGCCTTAATTATGGAGGTTCCCCTACAGCTTTACACAAGAGTTGAGCTTGAGTGTGTGTCCAAACCAAATCTATAGAGCTTTTGAGCTTCTCCCATCCCTAATTATTTGTGGGTTTTGGATATATACCAAGAAATTAGTTCACATCCATCCACAATTTTCTCTTTGTTTGATTGGCTTGAGGGCTGGAATTAAGAAAGAGAATTACCTAGAATAATGCCATCTGTATTCCACATAAAGAGAATCCGACCAGAAGCAACAATGCAATGTTTTTTAAATTGTATGATATGATAATACATAATGACACGCTGCACAAACTGACACATGGTTTCCACGAATACCAGTGAGGTTTCTCTTCAAGGAAAAAGTAATGAAATGGAGCAGATCTCAATCCAACCACAGCAGTACCAACCTGAGCATCCACCAGGGACATAATCAGAAATCACATACTCACTGCTGAGGAGCTATAATTAAACTAGATTTAATTTTAATGGAAATTCTTCCCAGAAAAAAAAATATACCCAATTTCCCCACCCCCATCCCTTCTTATGTTGTTCCACAGTTCCAGGCTTTATGGAAATAGTTACAGGATTCATGTGTTTTGCAACCCCAAATGTTTTCAAAACAAATAGAACATCTTAAAAAATGAAATTAATAAATCTTTTACATTCATACTCAAAAGTCAGTCATGCTGAGGTTGTGTGGGTTCATCAGCATCAGATGCTTCCTGCCGGCTGGTGCCTCCACCCAACACATGTTTTAAATAATAATCAAGTTCAGCCTTTGCAATTATATTTTTGACTTAATGCTGTTGTATAGTAATGGCTCTTTTATCCTACTTTTATCTCTCAACTTTATGTCAGACAGTACTACTCCTATCTAGGGATGTGAAAACCTGATAACTTTAAGAGGATTAATACTGACGAAATGTGCTTTATTAGTTTGGATTTGTTTTATTAGTACCCTGCAGTTTGATTAGGACCAGGAAGCAGTCAGGATATTGTTTGCCCAAGCAGAGAGAAAATAACACCAAGTAGAAAGTTAAATATATATACATTTATTGGGCTGGTGCTCTCACAAGCACACCAGCTCTTCCTGTGCCTCAGCCCCTCTATTTACAAAGGGCACAGGCCTCTTGGAGATGTAAAACAGAGACCCAGAGCAGATTCTGAAGTGCAAACACATGCAGCTCAGCTAAACCCTCCACAGAGGGATCACCCAAACCACTGAGACCCTTTCTGCAGCCTGGTCTTGTCCCTCCAGTGGGGCTTGGAGGAGCACCTGTGCCCAGTGCTGCCCCTGGGTTAATGTCCCTCTGGGACCATTTCCCCAAATCTCTCCCTCTTTCACATTTCCCTCCATGGCCATACTTGGCCATGCTGGGATCAGGCACAGCCCCTGTCCCTGCACACCTGGAGAAGGGAAGGCACAGGCTGTGTGGAGCTTTCCCCAGAGCTCAGATCCTTCCTCCTGGGATGGGAGCTTGGTGATGTTTCCCAGGGGAATGATGGGCTAACCCACCTGGCAGCAACACCCTGTAAAGTGTCTTTGTGTAGAATAGATGAAGTGTTGCTCAGGAATATCCAGTTACCTTCTCCTTGGGATAAATCAGCTCAGGCTGATTTAAGTGTTTTGTGTGTGAGAGCAAAACCAACCAGGTTGAAACCAGGCTGGGTCTTGTTCCACTGCAGCCCTGGGATGGCCCCTCCACTCTGGGTGCCCATGGGATGTCCAGCAGAGAGTGTTTTGGTGGGAAAAGGGAATCAGGCATGTTCCTGACAACTCTGACAGTGAGGCTGGCATCTGTAGGACTAAGAAATGTGGCTGAATATATTCCTACATGTGATAGGTGCATGGAAAACCCATTTTTTAATTTTTGGCAGAAAGGAATTGGAATGCAACTGGGCAAGCTACAGGCCCATGCTCACCCTGCCAACTTTTGTAATAATAGGAAGCTAGTTACAGTAAACAGTGGTAAATAACACACTCATGAAATCCAGCAGGGAATAAATGATTTGTTCTTATACAGGAAAACAAAAAAAAAGAGACAGCGCTTTATTTTTTAATACTATTGTGCTCCACCCACACTGTCTCCAGTATATCCCATAACAGAGCTCTCTTTTGAAAAAAATGCATATAATGACTGGACTCAGCCTTCTTGCACAGAAGCATGACTAGATAATAAAACAAAGATGCTGGCTTACCAAAAAATTCACATTCAACTCTTTACGACACATTCATTCACCACTCACTTTCTCCATTTTCATATGTAGAAAAAGTTTGGTGACTGGATTTATTCCTGATTTTTGAGAATGGAAAGAGAATGAGCACAATGCTATTTCTATCTGTGCACAATATATACAGTACATTACTTACAAAATATTTATCTGTGTTTCTTCCCTCCCACTACTTTGTTACATTCATCACTGCCTGGGAGGAGAGGTAGAAGATGCAGCAGATAAATGAAGACTGGAAAGGATATTTACTTGAGGGAGATTTGTTGTAAGTTATGAAACAGACTTTTAAAAAAATCTACTTTCTGATATTTTTCTGGAAGTAAACAACAGGTTTAGTTATACTAATAGATTATTCCAGTGCCCTTAAAGGGTCTGTTGCCTTTCCTATGAGCTATTTTTAAACTTTAAAAGTTTTTAGGCTCTCTTATTCAAGTGTAATCCTGCAACTCTTTCTCATATGCCCCCTGGACAGGGAGAATAGTTTATTCCCCTCCCCTCTGCATTAGCATTTTACATGTCTCACGTCTCCTGTTTCTCCCTGAGCAGTCCCAGTTCTCTCCCCATCTCTTAGCCCTTTTTCTGGTCTCTGCTGGATTCTTTCCAATCAGCCCTCACTCATTTGAGCACCATGCTGTAGACAGGGTGATGATGCTGAAGCCAAGCTTTCCCCTGAGCAGGCCTGCTCTTTTCCCATGGCAGGGTGAATTCAGTCACAGCTGCCTTATGGCTCTCCCCATAAATTAGAAGAAATCAGAGTAGGACAGCAGAATCTGGGCATCACAAATACACAGTGCTGCTCTAGGCAGGACTGGTGGCCACATGCATGGTGGGACCATATATGGGGACATGGAGATGGCTTGAACTCAGCCTTTCTCTGAGGCTGGACTTTTGTCTGAGAGAAAAAGTGGCAGTCTTGAAACAACTCAAAGATGTATTGCAACTGCACTGCAACTTCTACTGCATTGCGAGTAGAAGAAGCCTCTTCTGCTTCTCCTCCTAATTTAGCCACGCTGTTACAGCCGGGGTCTGATCTGGAATCATGTCCTTCCTGTGAGGTTCAGACCACAAAACTGACTGCTTGCCACATTCCCCTGTTGTTTTTTTCCTTGGGTTGCTGTATGAATCTGGTTTATCACATCCAGCCCTGAGTTAAATATGCTCAGTGTCTGAGCAATCCATGAAGTCAGAAGCTTCCCATGGAGAGTTTTTCTTCGCTTCATCTGGAACCCAACAACTCATACAAGCATACACAGCATGGTCCCCAAAAGGTCCTTGCTTGTCACCTCTGGAAATTTTTGCTGCTTCTTGGTTGAGCTCTTTCAAACAGAAATGTGTGGTGTCTGTGGGGAGGGCAGGTCATGTTGCTGAGCCCCAGGCTCCCAGCCTGCCTGGGCTTCTCTAAGTCAGGCAGTGGAAATACTGCTGAGGTATTTCCTCACAGTGCTCTCCTGAACTCCTCCCAAAAAACAGGGGAGAAGCCTGGAGGATGGGGAGATGATCCTGCTGTGGTGAGTGGGGGCACTGCCCTTGCTGCTGCAGAGGATACAGTCACTTACTGGAAGAGGGGGTGAAATGTTGTCTGGAGTTAAGGGAAAAACTCTTTGGGTCTGGGATTTCATCCAGGTCATGTAGACAGTGGATCAAAAGGAGCAGTCAGGACACTCTGTGCCTCATCATCCACTTGGAGCAAGAGAGAACAAGGGAGACAAGGGTGGCTGAGCGCTGCCAGAAGGTCCGTGTGTCCCATCCATGTGTCCATGAGCTCCATCCCACCATAGCTGTGTTTCCCAGCACTGTGCTGTGCTCTGGGTGTGCTCCTTTGCCTCAGCTCCCATCAGGACCATTTAGTGACCCCACAGGTAACTGATCTCCCATTGTATGAGGCACAGGAGACGGGATAATAAATAAATAAATAATAAATAATTCAGAAATAATCTTTTCTCACATAAAAATCCATGTTCCTGGGGAAAAGTACACAAAGCTAAGGCCAGGAATAATCTGTTCAATTCCAGCAAAAGCTCCGATTCCCCTCTTCTTTTGTGTAAGTCACAGACTCCCTTTTCTCCTCCCATAACAATCTCATGCATAATAAAAACAGGGCTTCCTCTGAAAATCTTTTGTTTTCCAAAAATATGAAGAGTTCCAGGGAGAGTCTCCAAGATCAATTTGCTATCTGATTCCAAACAGAGCTGAACAAAATCTCTGGTTTTCTCCACTGCCAAATATTTGTGGTGACATGCAGGATCTGCCCCTAATGTCGGCAGGAATATCAACAAAACATTTCCAGCATGTTTTCACAAATTTGCCATCAGTTCCCAGGCCATTTGGTGAAACTCTACAGACGTCATGGGTTGACTTTGTTAAAACCATCCATCCAGTTTTAAAGAAAATAGCATCTGATGACTTCCCATCACCTTTCTTGTCTTTTACAGACTCTTAAAATACTATGTGATTCCTTCAAAATGTTCAAATAATCACTCCTGCTTTGATTATAAACAAAGAAGACTTTAATTTGTCTCTTCAGCCAAATTCAGGAAAATCAGATCCCACTGCTCAGTTGGAGAGGGAAAGACAAACAAATGTAATGAAGCCAGGCAGCTGGAAAAAAAAAAAAAAAAAAAAAGTACTGATTAGTGAAGAAAAACAACTCACATTGTATTTTTTTTCCAAGCCCACTTGTCCTTCTCCCAACAGCCTAAACACAAGGCAAAAGTGAAAGTGCAACTACTCATCTCCTGTGACTTGCTCACGATGTGCTCAGCAGCTTCCCCAAAGATGTTCTCTGGAAATCATAGAATCCTAGAATGGTTGGGAAAGGATCTTAAAGATCATCTTATTCCAATCCTGCCTGGGTATGGATGCCACTCAGTAGGTCAGGTTTTTCGGTACCCCATCCAACCTGGCCATGGACACTTCCAGGGATGAGCCAACCACAGCTTCTCTGGGCAACAGAAAATCTATGGCGGTTTCAGGAAGGTTTTCAGGGTGGGATTTTACCATTTCAAGGTCTGTTTCTATAGTCAGAGACTCCCTCTATTTGTAACTAATTTGTAATGGCTTTGGTGCTACAAGTGCTCCAGCCTCTCATAGACTTGAGCCTAAGAGATTTCAGTTTAAGGGAGAGCACATGTAGGAAGTTTTCAGATCCCCTAATGATTTCAAATATCACTTACATCACTCCAGGAGACACCAGGTCCATAAGAGATAATGTAAACCTCTTCCTTGCTGCAGTTTCTCTTGAGATATAGCTAAATGCTGCAGACACATTACTGTGACTTGAATGCATATAATAGGTATTTGTACATGCAAATGGCCAGTTATATGTGAGCAAGTAATTACCTGATTTGCATGCCCAGACATGGTAATTCAAATGTAAATTAGCTGTGCAGTTGCAGATATACTTTGCATGTATAGTTGCCTATTTATAAAAATATGTATATTTTTGTCCAGCCAAAAGGGCCTTTTACCCCTGCTCAAAATGAGACATAAGTGGGCATTAAGTGGCACATGCTCACATCTGCCAGGGGTGAATGTCATTGGCCTGAATATATCTGTGGGAGTTGCTCTGCCCAAACTGGAGCCCTACTTTATTTATAGGAAACAGCCACAAAGGGTCTCTGTCTGACGCCCACCAAAATCAATGCGAGTCTTTCTTAGGACTCCAATGGGCTTTGAATGGGCCCAGATGGAGTGAAGATATTTCTTAAATTATTTTTAATGGAGGAAGTGTCGTGCACAAATATGGGAATAGATTAGCAGGTCTGCAGGTCTCTGCAAAGAGGTGCTGATTATACAGCTGCATGTTCATGGCTTTAAAGTTCCCTTATCAAAACCTGTGAAATTATTTTGATGATGCAGAAATCAATAAAATATTTACTTAGAGGAGCATTTTGCACCTGCATTTCCAAACTTCAAAACCAAAGTAGCATATGAACCATGATTATATTTTCCAAAGTTAGTAATGATGTGTTTTTCTCAGCGATACTATTGCTATATGCAAATAATTACTTTTTTTTCTTTTTGATACAATTTCATTATTTGCATTGCTACTAGTGGTTCACCAATAAAGGCGAACATCACATTAGGATTCATGACAGTTTTCACATTGTATTATCAATATGTGGAAATAATTGTCTGCTCCGGGATTAAATTACATTATTGTGTATCTTTTTCATGCCTAATAAATAATGATGGATGGCTTTTATTTTCATCGCCACCTGCAACCATTTAGTCACCCCTTGATTGTTGAAGATAAAATAATAAAAAGCAAGTGTTATGTTGCAAGCAAAAGAATGCAGTCAAAACAGTTGCATGCCTCGCGTCTCTGTCTACCTTTTTCCAGTCCCTAAAGAGTAATACTTGGTGTTCTGGGAAGGCTGGCAACCTGCAAACTGGCAAACAGTCCTCATAAATTGGGCAAGGGGGAAAAATGTGGAAAACCTTTTTTTCCTCGTAAAACAGTAATTATTTCTTAGTGCATGATTCTTAATCTGAAAATTAGGTTTTTGTTCTGCTGTGCAAATCAGTTACATGCAATTAGAATGCAAAGCAGAGGCACATTCTCGGTGTTTAGCCCTTTTAAATAGAAATGAAAACAGCCTGCAAATTGTTCCAAAGTTGAAAATGCATGCTAGGTAATTTTGAAATTCAAAGAAATAAAGCCATGCGTAATAAAAAGCCCACTCTAGCTCATTACATTTTTTTTAAATTGCCAATTGTGAAGCTTTATAATAAAAATAAATGCTACATATTTTGAAAAACTGTGAGGCTCTTTTCCAGTGTTGACATATTTATACACAGGCACACGGATCCACATGTGCACACAGAGTCTCAGCTCATGTCACTTTTTACATGATCATCTTTTCTACTAGGTCAAGTGTAATCTTGAAATTGTTAGAACTCCTACCTGCACATTCTGATCCAGAAACTCTTTAAAGCTGAAAACAAATGGAGTTGACATTTTTAGTTAAAGCTTACATTAGCTATTGTCACAAGTCTTTAATCACACTCACCCTCTTCAGATATCTGGTATTGTTAGCTCGGGCCGCCCTGCGTGGAGTGCCATAGGAGCCTTTTAAAAATAGCACAGCAATATTTAGAATGGAAAGTTATTGCTGGATAATTTCATTAACTGCCAGTGTATCAAACTGAGCTCAAGACAAAGTTGTCCTTGGTTTTTTTGGTTTTTTTTTTTAAACAAAATATTCAGTTCTGAGTCAAAGGTTTATTCTCTGTATGCAGTTTCACATGCTTGGCTCTATTATCTTTAAATCACAAGATGACAATCTTCTCAGGCATACCAGAGAGTCAACCAAAATCCAACAGTAATAGATAATCCTATCAAATGTCAAGATACTGAGGAGAAGTGGTTTGAAAAATAGGCCAACAGTCCATTACTTGATTTACCTTGAGAGGATGTTAACATTTCTGTAGCCTGCCTTCAACGGGGTATACTTATTCTGCATTGCTAAACTGTTTAAAAGCTTGTTTCAAGCATTTAGAACTATTTCTGATGTTTGTATTTAAATATATACTTTGAATTTTCCATCATTTACCAGCAGTACTGCTTAACTGGGGAGGTCTCAGCTGGCTGGAAGTGAGCAAACGTAACACCCCTTTAAACGAAGGGTCAGAAGGAGTCAGGCCTGTTTAATACCTTTATTGATGATGTGGATGAAGGGACTGGGGGCACCCTCAGTCAGTTTGCAGATAACACCACGTTGGGTGGGGGTATTGATCTGCTGGAGAGCAGGAAGGGTCTGCAGAGGGATCTGCACAGGCTGGATCAATTGGCCAAGGCTAATTGTAGGGAGTTAAACCAGACTTGGCAGTGCTGGGTGAATGGCTGGACTTTGTAATCAAAAAGGTCTTTTCCAACCTGAATTATTCTGTGATTCTATGAGTAGAAAGCGCTGTTTAAAATAAATGCTTTTCCTTCAGGGAAAAAAACAAAACCACTGGTGGTTGATGCAACACTCATCCTCAAACAAAAAATACCAACAAAATAACCCATTTACTAGCCCTAATGGAAGAAATTATAAATTAATGGAAGAAATTATAAATTAATTTTACTAACAGGTGAAGAATGGAAATTCTCTTGACCTATGGAAATGCCTTGACCACAGAAAATTATCCTCAGAAATCATAAGCAGGGACCCAAATGGCAGTGCTGAGTGCTGATGTGCTTGGACTGCACCATGCCACAAACCTTGAACACATCAGCCCTTGCTCGCAGCACAATTCAACATATGAAAGCTCCTCTGTAGAGAGACGCTATGTGAAAGGTCCCTCAAAAACAGTGGCTGTGTCAGACAGAAGAAACCGTACTGGGGAAATTCCCAAAATTTGAATTGGCAAAGAAGAGGCTATCCTGGAAAAATCTCCCATATGGATTGTTGTTGCATTGGAAGTTCAAACAGAGCATCCTCTGCTGACATTTTTCCTTGCCCATTTTGCTCAGCTGTAGCACTACCAATGCCTCCAAGAGAAAGCAAAGGAAAGGGAGAAATCAGGGTCAAAAATAACACCTTCCATGATAACATTCCCATTAGCTACAGCAGTTGCAATGCAGGAACATTATTCCTTTGACATATTTGCCGTCCTTTCACAGTCAGTCAGTACAAAGCAGCCACATTTTTCCTGCCTGGCACTTTTGGTTGAAAACCATGTCTTGTTTTACACACACCCACACCCACACACAGCAAAGGACTGAATACAGCTGAGGCTTTTCCTTCTCATGCCCAGAGAGAAGTTCCCTGAGACAGGATGAAATCCTGCATCCCCAGAGCTGGAGCTGCAGGGCTGGCTGCAGGCAGCTGCACCACTGCGCTTTTCAAAATTTTACTGCCCTCTCCAGAAAAATCGTTCAACTCCAAGTGATAAATAAACACTCTCCAAGTTCTGCCTGCAGCTGGAGGCAATCACTATCTTTCTGATCTCTGTGCTCCATCCATGCCTCCATCAATAGAGAGGTAATTTTCGGACTCAGTTCATTAACACCGAGCTGTTGATGGAGCTGTAAACACTCCACCCCGCTGTCGTTTCAAGCCTCTTACCAACCATTCTCTTCTGTTTAGCTGACCTGCCGTGGCATTTAAGAAGAAAAATATTTCTTTTAAACTCACAGCAGTTGCTCTGGTCTCTGAAGAGGGCTGACGCTGGTCCTGACATCCAAAAGCACTGCAGTGCCGAAAGGGAAGCAAACTTTTTTGGCCAGAGTTCAGCAGAGAAGGGTGGGATATGTGAGGTTGGGACACCATGAGACAAAGGCAATGCCATTTTTGGCTTCAAATGAGGGCTCCTGCATGTAGAGCATACACACACATCATATAAACAGGCATCAAGATAAGGAAATTATGTGAAGTCAGAAGGAAAATGGGTTTAGCCAGCAGATGTTCCAGTGAGGAGAGGGGGCACTCTGTCCCATCTGCACACAGTAGATACAAAATCCTACCACACAGGCAGGTTTGAGACTGCTTGATACCTTGATGGGAGGTTTGGACCATGGTGTAAGTGGTGCAACAAGAGAGAAACAAGCCTTTGTGGCTTTTGCCATGACCCAGCCTGGGGCATTTCCTTCTGTCCCACAGCTCACCAGGACATTTTGACCCAGGTGCCAGTGTGTGTAGGCCATGGTTTGCAGACTGGCTGTTCACAAGCTCAGCAAGAGCCAGCCTACAATGAGCCAAAGTAGTCCCAGGAGACAGATTATTTCAGTAAGTAGAATGACCTGGCTGCACATGAAAATTTCTCTGCTCTAATCAGTGTTGCCAGCTCCTTCACCCCAAGGTTGGCAGTCACCCATGCTGGAGGCAGGGGATTGGTTACAGAGGGCAATGGCTCCAGAACTGCAGCCCCCATGCTTTTGTCATGGTATGATATATACAACTCAGTATGAAATTCTTATGCTTTACAGGAATGAATGATTCTGCATGCTGAGGTGCAGCAAGTGGCAGAGCTCGGAAACATCCTCAGAACATCGTAAAAAATCCACACTCCTGCTTCCAAGAGACGATTTGCTGCCTGGTCCAAAGGAGTTCTCAAGCCTCCCTGCACTCAAAGAACCAGCCACAAAGCCTTTTTGAAAATTTTACGTGGTACATAAGAGGGAACTTTGCCTTGGGCAGGTAAACCTTGAAGTTTTAATTCTGTCTTTTTCCTCCTCATGGCTTTGACTTGATTAAAATCAACCCGAGGTGGAAGGGCCAAGGGATATTCACCTCCACCTTTAGGTATGGAGCAGATACCTCACCCTGGCAGTGCCTCCCCCTGAAGCTGTGTGTACCAGACCCATTAAACAAGAAAACAGCAGCAAGAGCCTCAGTGCTGTTGGGAAGTAGATGTCTCCAAAAGGGCAAGAATATGGCTCAGGGATCTTGTGATTCGGGGTGAACTGAATCTGTACAGTTTAATGAAAATGGCTATCATCCACATTTTGTTTTCTTTATAAACATTTGCAGAGTGTCAGTAGCCAATCTAAATGTCTCAGCAGACAAGTACATTCTGTACTTTGCCTCTTTTTTTCTGGAGTGCTGGAGAAAACATGTGAGCTGGAGCCAGCTGATGTGCTCTCCATGGGTCTCAAGGGCAAACTCCTTCAAACTGAGAATGATCTTCATGTCTCTTCCAAACTTGTTTTGTGTTCTTTTTATTACGTCTTCAGAAGTTCATCAAACCACTCCTGCTCCCCATCATGCTCAGGGACATTTTCTTTGCCAGCCAGCTCGGGAGGGTTCCTGACCACGAGGCACAGCCTGGCTCCTGAGGTGTCTAACGACGCCTTGGAATGAATCGTGCCTGGGTCCAGGAAAGATTCAGGAACAAGCTCTTCTTAGCAGCCCATTTCGCTTTTCATTGTGATGTTTTCCTCTCTTAGACGAGGATCATCTTGTCTGGGAGAGGGCAGTGTGTGTGTGGAGGCAGTGGGAGCTCTGGCTGAAGGGCTGTGCAGGCTCAGCTGGGAGAGCGTAGGCAGCTCCTACAACAGCCTCGTTATTGGAAGGTGAGCCTAACAAACCTGCTGTCAGATGATCTCTTGTCTCTTTAAAGCAAAGGTAAAGGATCTGAGAAAAATCTTTCTGGCTCATTCTTTGGACAGAGACATTTAGATTGAGTGCCGCAGCTCTCCCTCACTACAAAGACTACAAAGGTATTTTTATCTTAATTAGGAAGTTTTGCTGCCCTACTTTCCAGCGAGCCCTTGTCCAGCCAGCCTGTCATCTCAGCCATCATCCAGGCCCCCTCAGAACCAGAGCAGCTGGCTTCAAAGTAGCCTTGGCACTGTGATACCCAAGGGCTCTGGACTGAGTGGGAGCATCAGCCTTCAGAGCCCAGTTTGAGAAGGTCCTCGGCTGACAGGAGGAGACCAGAGCAGAGCCCTGAGCCTCCCCTCGAGGCTGTGTCACCCTGCCACACAGAGGGACAGGCTCTGTCCCCACTCCATCAGCATATGCCAGCCAAGACCCCGCCACTTGTTTCTCTAGGCTAGCACAGGCAGAGCAGCCGAATTCATTGTGACAGAGCAGTTAAGTAAGTGGCACAGATTTCACATGTCAGCCCTCGCCTGCCTGATCCCAGAGCTATCCCACAGCAAGTGACTGGTGAGGAGCTTCAGCAGCGGGCACAGGCAGTACTCAGTACACTTCAGAGCATGTGCTGCTAAACTAAGTGTTGTGCTGCTCTATTTTTCGCTGCCTGCACCCAAACTCAAAGGACTTCACATGCATGGACAAGCTTCCCAAAGTGTGGCCTTCTGCAAAAGCTTATATATATTTGTGCACACTGATCTTCATATCTATCACAGGTAATTACATTTGAATTTTCCACAGTAATGTAGTTAGATTTTTTTTTTAATGAAAGGAAAAACCTATCTTCCTCATTGTCATGCCTTAGCCCTGCTTTCTGGAGTATTGAGAAAAGAAAATTGTCAGCAGAGCTTCCTAGCATTTTATCTGGGGAAAGTGTCAAGTTTTCAGTATCTTGGTGAATATCTTTACTTAGCTGACTGCTGCTGTTGTGATATTTTTCGGGGCCCTGAAGGTACTGGTTAGTCTTAACAACCCTGACCAGCTTTACCTGGTGCCTCCACCTACTCCAGCAGGCCTAAGAGTCCATTTAAGCTCAGCCAGGGAGATTTGCTCCTTCTTGTGAAATTAGCTGGAGAATGTTGATCTTCAGCTGACTGATGGACCACTCATCCTGACCACGCATTGACTTCCAGCTTGATCTCCCTGGGATGCTGCCTTATGACCTGAACTTCTGACTGGACCTGGCCCCCATCTGGTCCTCACACTCAGGTGCTGGAGAAAGGGGCTGTGACCCATGAGAGACCCCAGCCCACCAAGGCAGTGGGGCCCAATGTTCTTGTTGGGGTTTCTCCCCTGGGGACAGTGCAGACCTCACTGCTCCCTGACAATATCCAGAGGCATAATAATCCCTGCAGTCCCACTCTGCTCCAGCGAGGGATGAGGTGCTGTTGCCCTCCCTTTGCATTCAGGGGAAGTGAGGCACAGATCTCATGGGTGTGCCACTGGAGCTGGAGACGTGAGAGGGAAAGAATCAGAAGAAATGACTCATGGCAACTCCCTTGCACCAGTGGCAGTGGTGCAACTGGTTCTGGCTTCTGGATACAGTTAAACCAAATATCTCACCAGTGCCAATTGCTGTGTTGTTTACAGTAAGTGGGATTAGGTAAATAAAGCAACTGCAAAGACTTCCAGTAAAAATGAAAAGTCAGGCTGTATGGCAGACTAGTAAAAGGGTGGGACAGTCTCAAAGCTTCTGCAGTGGGCATTCAGCTACCAGAACAATAGCTCTCACTGCATTACCTTTGCTGAAAGATCAGATATGTAGGCAGGAGGCTTCATGCATTCACAGCTGAAGTGAAAGAAAGGTTTGCCGTTGATGATACTGCAACATCCATGCTATAGGATAGGAATGGATGCTGAACTGTGTCAGCCAAAGCTAAGTAACTGCTAGATCACATTATCATCAATAGGTAAGTCAAAAGAAAAAAGCTGAGGGTAACTTTTCCATTAGAGCTCACTCCCACCACAAATGATGTGACATTCACAGTGAGGTGCCAGCAAGCTCACACCCCCAGGAGGCCACAGTTCCCACCTTTTCACTGTTCTTAAAATCAGTCCACCAGTCCAAAATCTTCTACCAGTCAGTTGCTGAAGTCCCTGAGTATTCCTGTATTTCCTGCTGTACTGTGTGGAAAACATCCCTTTCCTTTTCTTTTACTGGGACACTGGCAGGGTACATGTAGAGAAATCACCTCTGTGATTTCCCTGCTGGCTGCTGTGAGAGAGGGGACACAAGGCTGGAGAAGTGCTTGGTCTCAGTTGGGATGGCTCTTTTTCTTATCAAAGAGAACTTTGCTGTTGCTCTCAGTAAATCCACAAACCACAGTCCTGGCAGTTAAGATATCAGATTTGCCATTTCTGGAGGAATGTGTGGCACTATGACATGAAATCCCTGTTTCATGTAGTCACTGTATCCACCTTGAGAACAGACACTTTCAAATTCATTTATAAGCTCTTATCTTCTTTTTCATCCAAGATTTTCCCTCCTTTATAAGAAGAGGAAAATGCTGCTCTTTTAAAGTTACTGAGAAACTTGACTATCTCTGATGCTTCTAACATCTCAGCATAGAACACCTTAGAATTGAGGCAAAACATGACCCAAAAGATGTTCATTTGTGTTGATGTTATGGAGAGAAAGCCTAGCAAAATCTTTGCATCCTGTATGCCAGGATTATTTGTTTTGCTTCAATAGATTTGGGGTTTTCATGGATATACACATTATTCTTTTGTGTAAAGTTGTACTTCCATCAACATTTCAAATCTGATTGTCCAGTAGGTACTGAAAAATACCCTGGTTTCACTAAAAAGTGGCAAAAACTGCATCCAGGGTTTCTTCTCAGATTTTCCTGTGCACATTTTTGATTTTCTTCCTTACTAATGGATTTAAGCAGGAATGTCAAGAAAGATCTTGTTGGTGACATGTGGTTCCAACTCAAAAAGTTCAGAGTCATCTTAAAAGTTTGTTGTTCTTCAGATTAAGACTTCCATTTGTCTTACTCTGCTCAAGTCAGTAAGAGTATTTTCCTTAGCAAAAGAACATAAACTCTTATTTTGACAGATGCAAAAGCTCTCTCAGCCTTCAGGCTTTCCTATTGTAAAGCCCAATTGCATTAGGTAAATTAGGAGAGCTAAAAGAAAATAAGTATCACATTTTAAAGAAGTACAAAGCAGAACAAAAGAATAAATTGTTACTTTGCATAAGTTAATATTTAAGGAGCACATCTCAGGCAAGGCAAAGCCATAATCAACACCAAAGCAGAATCTCCCTTAAACTTTTTAGTGAAGAAATTAATAGAAGCCTTGTGCTTTTCTGAAATGTTTGTGTTTTGGTTGTGTTAATATTCTTTCCATGATGGTGTCTACGTGAGAATTGGAGATAAAATAAGACAGATGTACTGACCATGGTTACCAAGGGAGCAGTTTCCTTAGCAATGGCAAAGCAGTTGTCAAAGCAGTCAATGTTTCCTCTCTCTCTCACATGACTTGTTTTTACTAGTTTGCATAGCTTGATTACACAAACAGCTCATCAAAAACCTCTCCCAAATTTCCAGGCACAGGCAAACAAGGCCTAGGTGGGTCATTCACTAGAGGATCCCAAACTAGTTTCAGTTTCTACCTGAATCACTTATTCTGCATTATCATTTTTCATAAAACAATCGCCACCTGAAGAACATGAAAGTCATCAAAATGGAAACATAACCACTTTGTGCACATTCAGATAAAAAGATATGGAGGTGTGTGAGTAGCATAAAATTGCCACCTGTCCAGAGCACCAGTCCCTTCCTGTTAAGGATAAAGATGGCAGCTAAAATCATCCCTATAAATAGGTCTTGTAACTGCCTCCATGAAATGGTTATTATCTGAGAGTGGAAGGCAGTATGATCCCATCTTCCTCGTTGAGGCTGAAGAGGGGATTATGCTGCACTATAACACTTATCACTCTCTGTGGGTGCTTCTGGTGGTGGCCATAAGTGTGAGAGGTCCCTGGGCCACATCCAGAATGGCCCAGCTGAGGCCATTACCCAGCAGGCAGCCACCTCCACCCTCTCCTCACCCTCACTCCCAAAGCACAGCAGGCTCCCAGGGGCAGCAAGGTGAGATGGGCTTATGCTGCTGGATGGAAGGAATCAGCTCTAAAAGAATGGTTGGTCTCATAAGCTACTTCGAAAACCCATCTACGTGTAGCTCTAGGTGCTGTAACCACCAAACCCAAAGTTATGCAACCTGAGCAGAATACCAAAAACATCAAGGCGATGATGAAACTCTTTTCCATTCTGTATTTAAGTTAAGCAGTTCATTTTAATCAAAATGTGGTTTAAAGTGTTGTATCAGTAGCCCCGTAATGCAGAGACAGATTTGTGCTGTAGTGGTGTCTGCAAAAGGTGCAGTCTTCTGGTAATTGGCGTTAGGAAACAAGTGTTTTCCTACCTCTATTTCCAAACAAGGGCTAAACTGTTGCATATCAAATATATCTGTATTCTTATACGAAGTTTCAGGCTAGCAAGAGACACTTTTAAAGTCATAAATGCTTCTTTGAAAAGCAATATTAATATAATCCAGCACTTTCAACTGGAGTATCACATACAGAGAAAATACTGGCTAGCTCTTCCAGATTAATACTGGGCTGAAAAATGCCAACTTGATGTCATTGCTATGATCTGCCATTTAAAAACATTTGCTATCAAATAGCACCTGCGAATTCTCCTATAATTCAGCTACTCTGTGTGTATTCTTTTTCAACCCATGGCTAAAACCTAGTCATACTCATTTTCCAACACATTCTTATTTACTGCCTGCAAACAGTATGGATCTTTTTGCTCAGGTTGGCTGGAATTCAACTAGGCACTGATAAAGAGAAGGAAAAGTGTGGGGTGTGTGCACAGAGGAGCTGAATGCTGCTCTCCCCCTGCTCTCAGGTGCCATGGGGTAGGTGACAACCACACCTGTGCTCCTCCTAAAGGCTTTCACTCCATGGCTATAATATTCATGATGAACTACTCCAGGCAAAGTTAGGAGTTTTCCTATACAAATACTTCTAGCAGGAATCTGACATCTTAGACAGGAAGGTACAGAGCAAGCTGGGAATGCAGTATCAGGTAGAAATGCTGCTGGCTTCTGATGTGACATGTGTGTCCTTGCTTACAGCTCCCGAACAGGGAGAGGGTTAGGAGCACCGTGACACCTATGAATGCCTGTAAGCAAAATCTGTCTCTCATCTGCTTTATTAGGAAAGCTGCACAGAAAGGCAGGAAAAAGGCCGTGGTGTGTTTCTTAGTTATTTTCTCTATTCCACATCAAGGCAGTTTCAGATTCAGAGAATCTCACAGTCCTTAAACCTCAATAAATCTACACAATCCTTGTGAAAACCAGTATTTTTGTGTCTAGAAACAAGGGGACAAAAGAGGAGGGAAAGGTAAAAACTACATAAAATTAAATCATGCTCAAAAATGAGACACTTCTTTCTTTAGAGGAAATAGTAGAACCTCTTGTTTCTGCTGTGCACATAACATAAATGTTCAGCTTCCTTTTAAAAGTTTTTGGGAATGGAGGAAGGAAAGCTCCAGGAGGGAAGAGTGAGCAGTGGCAGCCATCCAGCAGATGGAAGAAGGCAGCAACAGGGAAGGACTCAGATTGCTTCTGCAAAGAGGAAGTTTGCACTTTTAGTTGTAGGAGGAGCACACCCTGAAGCCATCCACAGCCCTGAGTCATGTCAAAAATCTCATAGCATGTAGGGCCACACTTCCATCCCCTCCAGAGCCCTTTTACAACAAACCTGAAGCTGATGAAAAGGCAGAGGTGTGAGTCACCTGGGTGTGCAGTTTTGACAGGACAGTGCTTGATCCCCGCCTCCCAGCCCCAACCCTGCCAGTCCCTAATTCTGCAATCCCTCCACCACCCTGCAGGGACCCCCCAATTACCAAAGTGGCAGCTGTGCAGTTCACTTGCCTCTGGTTGAGCTGATTTTTTACCATCACGGTCCCAACCACCTGCTGTGCATTTGATGTAACTTTTCAATTAACAGTCCCCGAGGATTTGTAGCCTTTGCAGCCCCAGCCATTCCCACACCCAGCACCCCTGGGCCATGTAAACCTGCACAAACGCAGATTTAAAGGCACCCACCTGAATCCCTCTGGTTGGAGGCATGTAAATGTGCCTGAAAAGGCTGTGCAGAAGAGAGGCCTAAATGCAAGAGCAAAGTGTTATTGAATGTGACTAGTGCCACTCACACAGACAGGCACAGGATTCCAGCCCTGCAAATGAAGGTGGATGTGATAACTGCACCAGGCAGGAGCAGAAGCAAAGCTGTCCTTCTCGATATCAGGGGACCACAAACAGTCCAGGAGCAGAGTAAGTTTTGCTGACAGGTTACATAAGAATAAACAAAACTAAAGCAATAAGAATCAAAAAGAAAAACCAGGCCATTTGCACCACGCTGAGATGGTTTTCAGATCTGACATCTCAACTGAATACAACTCATGTTCAATTGCCTGAAGTCTTGCTTGAAATCTTTGCATGGCTCAGTTTGGTGGTGTTTGCTCTTTTATTTGCACCCTTATTTGTAGCTTACAAAAGAAAACTATTTGTTGTTGTTTGTGGGCCTGAACATATGAAATACTGGGTAATATTCTTGAGTAGGGCTTAAAATTTTGGGAATGCGCCAAAAGGGGTAAAGACCTGATCTTCATTTGTGTCCTCACTCCAGAGCTGAGTGCTCTTCAAAAAGGTTTGAAGGCATTTGGGTTTAGCCCTGTGGAGTTCACTGCTGATGTGTCATTGGGTGTAAAAGCTGAGAATGCCAGCACATTGCAAGACCAGAATTCAGCAGAAAGAACTGGAATGAAGAAATGCTGTTAGGTAAATTATTGTCAGAATTAGGATAGGTTAACTGATATGTGAGAATTAATTTGCTTAAAAACAGGAAAGGGTGATTGAGCTGCAGGGAATAACTGAAAAGAGGAAAATCTTCAACTGAGATATTGCATCCATGTCTTGAGAGAATCTGGGTGCAGCAAGAGAGAGGGGGAAAGGAGGTGGGGATAAACTGAGGACAAAAGTGGCAGAAGTCAAGAATGATATGGAAAGAATAAAATCCATGAAAGCAAGTGGTCATTTTAGGGTGCTGTAGTGATGGGGGGAAGAGAGGGCAAATTGCAGAACAGCTTTCTGGGAAATACC
>JAHLSL010000043.1:4104796-4107296 GCA_025920805.1 Petroica traversi | reverse complement strand
ACATGCCAAATGCAGAAAAGTGAACAACTGAGCAAAAAGTGAGACAAAGTGTTACTAATGTCTGCCAACTGGTATTATTCACAAGTACCATCAATCACACATGAGCAACCTCCAACGCTGCCCCCCTCAGAACACAAAAACCCAGCTCACCCCTAACTTCTGGTGTGTAGTTGTCCTGTTTGTGGTTAGTATTTCCTTTATTCTTCAGAGATTTCCTCCAGTTCTGTGCATCTATTTTAACCCTAGCCAGTCATGTTGACAATGAAAAGGGAAGAAAAACCTAGTCAATTAAAACATCTTTACTGCTATTTAGAATGCAGATGAGCCCCTCAGCAATGAGGAAATTAGTATTTTATGGTGAAGCATTTATATAGTTTATTCTATATTTGAACCATAATAAATTACATCCATTTTTTACAAGAATTATAACTGACATGCTGTCAGAGCTGTACATGTACAGCCTTAGAAATATACATAATACTTTGAAAGCTGTCACATTCAGTACAGTTGTAAACATCACCCTGGGTTACCAAACTGTTATCTTTAGGTTTACTTCTTCGGATAAACCACGGGATCTTCGCACATTTCAACCAGAAGAAAATCAATTCTCCCTCAAACAGTTGCACAGCAGTTTACCACCCGTGTTTAAATGCACAGCCTTGTACTAGCTTGGGTCTGTTTGCAAAATAGCCTCAGTCAGGGGCTTTGAGTTAGGTCAGGGAGAAGACCAGAGTGGCTCCGTGTCCTCCCTCTTGTAGGCATTCTTCAATGCAAAAGTCTCCCTATGGTTTTAAACAATCCCTTTTGCTGAATATTCAGATGTTCCTACCTTATTACAATGCTATTTCTACAGAGTCACTTTTGTAGACTGGTCCTTATGAAATACTGTGTATAAACCTGTTTTATAAGTTTGCTGAATTATTTAAAAAATATTATTGGAGAATCATAATGTTGCGATGAGATTCTCTGGGAGGGCTCCAATTTTACAGGAATATCATTACTCTTGACTGTGTTCTTTAGGATGCTGAAAAAAGCTACCTCAAATGCTACCTAATAACAGAAAATTTTTATAGTTTATTCCCTTCTGTGCATTATTTTCTACTTCACAGTACGAACCAAATGCAAAAAGAATAAGGGTTTCCAACTGGAAATTTTATATAATTAATTAATGAACTCAGACCTCGAATGAAGATGATTTTAGACAGAGCTGTGATTCAGCTTCAGCTGCAGAAAGATGTGGTTAAATGGCATTGCTTCTGCAGTCAGAATACTTTAGCCATGATCCTGCAGGGAGTTATTTGCCTCCTGACATCTGGCCCAAAACAAACCCAAAGGCTTCAGTGGGACTCAAGGTACTGCCAGGGTCCTGAAAGACTCATAGGCATGGAAAAGCAAGGGTAGATGAAGCTAGCAGGGGAGAAAAATGCTTTAACAGCTTTTTTCATGCAGGAGAGATGTGAACTCAGGTCCTGAGGAGAGCCTGAAGCTTGGGCACTGGTAGCTTCTGCCCATCAGGTAGCGCAGGAAGGGGCAGGTGGTGAGCCTCATCCATCCAGATGAGGGTGTGGAGTCTGACTGGAGCGATGCTTGAGGCACCAGGGAGCCAGAGGGTCAAAAAATAAGGCAAACAGATCAGCTGCCATCAGAGCTCAGCAGTGTTGGACCTGGGGACATGGGTGGAATTCTGGTGCCTACACCCTGTCTCAGCTGGCACCATCTCCTTTTGGGATAGCCCTAAGAGCATTCCAACACTGTCAGGTAATGTCTTTTTTGGCTTTTTGGGTTTTTTTTCACTTCAGGTGGTAGAGGCCTACACCAGAAAACTCCTTGGATAGAGCTGTTTGCTTTTCCATCATGGAGCAGGAAGATGTCTTCCATTCTTTCTAATCCGAGTTCTGGTAGCACCAAGTGCCTTTGCTGTGCTGGGCTTTGTGGTACAGGGAGGTGAGGAGCCTCAGGAGCACCCACCACTGTGCACAGCAACACTTATGCTGTTGTTACAGTTAATTTCTCCTCTCTTTGAACCATCTAAATTCAGCATGCATTATCCTCCTGCTATTTATGTAAATGTTTAGATTAGGTAATATTTTATTCTACAGTGAATGACACCATAATCCCCCTTATTCTTTTCGTTTATCATAAATATTTAGTTTGTTTTTAGCTTGTGGGACTAAACACAACATCGTTTTCATTACTGTGAAATCTTCCCCTTTTCTTCTCCTGCAAGCATCCCTGGTCCCCTGGCAGTACTCTGCCTCCCAGAACATGCTAATATTGCTTGCATTACTGCAGGATTACCACAATGAAGTATACACTTGGTATTATAATTCATAATGTTGCTTTAAAAGATTAACCACTCCCACGGCTGTGTCTGGTAATTACAGAGCAGACTTTCTTTCTTTCTTTCTTTCTTTCTTTCTTTCTTTCTTTCTTTCTTTCTTTCTTTCTTTCTTTCTTTCTTTCTTTCTTTCTTTCTTTCTTTCTTTCTTTCTTTCTTTCT
>JAHLSL010000043.1:4023608-4104786 GCA_025920805.1 Petroica traversi | reverse complement strand
TCTTTCTTTCTTTCTTTCTTTCTTTCTTTCTTTCTTTCTTTCTTTCTCTTTTTTTAACAGAGAACAGTGTGTACAAAATGACTGGCAAGGAGGTAAGTGTTTGGGGTGTACTTTGTTTTTCAACCTCAGAGAAAACCAGATGCAAAATTGATAAAGGAGAATGAGAGTGGGTTTTAGGCTGAGATACTTCAGTATATTAGTAATTAAACAGATTAATATGAAGGAGATGGCACTGTCAGCCCCTGAAATGTCACAGGCTGATGCGATTGGCAATTGCCAGCTCAGATGACTTTCATGGACAGCCCCAAAATAATTAATAGGCCTTCTGGAGTTTTCCAGGCAACTGAGTATGCTGGTGAAAGAGCAATAGTTAGTTTAGCCTGTCAAGGTTCATTCTTTTTCAAAACTCCAGTCCTCCCTTGATGCCCTCTAATGGTTTTTTGAAACACCAAAATGTTTTTGCATGAACAACATTACCCATTGTGCTTTAGCTAAATGCATTTCGATGTCAGACATGCTCCTGGTTCAAAAATGGCTGTTCCCTACCCCTTCCTGGGGGGATCTCCAGGGAGGGCAGCCAGATTGACTTTAATCGGCCAAAGACACAGGATGGGCTCTTAATGCGATAAACCGATCGAGTGTGCAAAGTCACATTAATATGTGGAAACTTGATCAGCTTTTGTTAAGGGATCAGGAAATGCTTTAATTGCTGAGTGACAAGAGCATGTGTTTGTTTAATTGTTTGTTTGTATTTGTCATAAAGCCTTGGGGGACATGGTAATTTTTCCCATTGTTGTTTGAAAATGTGGGTCTGGCACCCAAACTAACAGCAAGCAACAGACATTGGTCTGGTACCAAGTGTTGCTTCATCAACGTTTACCACACTCCCAGTTTGGAGAGGATGGCAGACTTTGGAGCAAGAAAGTGGGATTCTCCTTCCAGTCTCTTCTCGCTTGGATTGTCCAGAGCTTCCACGCTGTGAGAAGGTTGGAATTCTTGGACTTAAATGAGGAGTTAGTCACTGTCTGTTAAATGAAAGTAGCACTTAAAGGCTGCTGCATGGTAGAGCAACACTTAACAGGTTGTTCTGTCTTTCACAGCTGGGGATGTAATGGTTGCACGATCCTACATAAAACTCCTAAAAGATCTCAGAGCCTGAGGCAAAGTCCATTGAAGCTGTTGGTGTCTTGTTTGTTGGACTGGCCTTTGATCAGATGCTAATGCATAGCAATAGCTTTTCTATACCTTTCCTGAATGGGGTTTTAGCATGGAATTGTTCCCTGCTGTAGGACTGCAGCAGTCCTTGGGATAGATCTTTCTTGGCTGGAGCTGACCACAAGCCTCGATGGTACAATGATGCCTGGCATTCTGTGCTGGGAAGAAGTATTAGGTTTGCTGTGAATTTACATGAAAAGTCCCTGGCTAGCAATTATCCTAAATATAAAGCTTCCTGAGGTCCTAATATTTCTTTCCTCTAGATTCTTGCCTTACTTTGGAAGTTAAGTTTTCCATCCAAAAGCACCACCTGGAAAAGCTTTCCTTCCTGTTTTCTCTAAATTAGCCATTTAAAATACTTTCTTGGTGGAGGAAGATAGAGGGTCACTGATGATTAGGGTTGTAACTGGCTTCCCAGAGCAGTATCCAGCACTGTAGAATGCATCTACTTCTGTAGAAGGAGCCTAGGAAAAGTCGTATCAATATACATTACAGGCTTGTCATAACTCACTCATTTCCTATTTCAAACAGGAGGAAATATACTTGAACATATCTGTTGTATATGTCAAGACTTCTCATTTGTCAAACTATTAGTGGTCCCTCTGTCAACATAAATAAATCTGTCCATAAATCTTGACAGGTATAATCATTTGTTGCGTTTGAAAGGCAAGTCTCTAACATTAGACCCCTTTTGATTCCTAACATGATTATCTTTAAAGGAAGGCATTTCAGATGCCTTCTGAATCTGGCCTCTGTCAAATGATTTCCCTGCTCTTGCTGAGTTATCTACTTGTACGAAGTAAGCAAAGGCGTAGTTCCTGCTGTCAACTCTCCTGAAGGCCACATGAATCGCCAGCACTGCGGCAGCGCCGAGGCCCCATCCTGCAAGTGATTATATCCTGTTTGTCATAGCAGGCTCCTGATACACTTATTGTTCTTTACAGCTATGATTCTCATTCCTGTTCTGAGCCATTCTTCTGGCACCAGTTGTCCTTTCTTTACTTTTGGGAAACTATCGAAGAACATTCTTTGAAGGTTTTCCATTGGATGCTGCTGGTCTTTTCAGCGCTGTTGTTGCTGGCAAAAAAAACCCATACCCACACAAGAGAATTAGGCCTCTGAAATGGCTGCTAAAATATGGGCTGGCATAACTTAAGATTGAATTCCATAAATCCAACACACCCCTCAAAAGCTCTCCCTCTGCTCTGGGGCACACTGAGCAGCTCCAGCCTCCCAAGGTTCTCTGGGGAAATATGAAGTGACCTTATTTCTGTGCTTGAAGGCCTAATGATAGTAATTTTGCCTGCCTGATGAAGTTAACAGCTATCTGGCATTCACCAAGCTGGAATATGAAGTGAGGGTCTTTGGCCTGAGCTCAGTGTCTCAGCAGACAGCTCTGGCATATGACCCAGAAACCAGTGCACGAGTACCAAAAGGCAGCCAGGGAGTCCACAGCTCGCATGGCTTCATAGCATTCCCTGCCACATGGAAAACCAAAAGCACGGGCTTTGTAAATAAGAATGAGTCAGGAGGCTGCTAGGGCTGTGTTTGTGGGAACTGCACAGTAAAGAGTGAATCCCCAGGGAGCTTCAGCAGGAGCCAAGGTGGTTGGTATCTGAGCTCCTGTGGTGTCATGGGTGTGCCCAGTTTATACAGCCACAGGAAATTAGTTGGTGAATGCTGGAGGAACCCATGTCCAATGTTTTCCCTTTTGGTCCTCTGACAGTGAAGTAAGGAAAGCTCTGGTGTTTTCCATAAAATTTTAAAGTATTTAAAGTTCTAAATCTTTCCTCTTTCAACTTTCCACTCCTTCAAATCATCTGTGGTTTGCTACAGGAAAGATTTTTAATTGACAGAATCTCAACTTGTGCTCCAAAGAGACTCATTACTTCACAGATTCTTTAGCTTCCTGGGGCCTTGACGTCAAGGGGATATTTCTTGCTTTCTTCAGTGTATCCTTACCACTGAGACTCATTTTTCGATGAGCTGCAGAAGAAGTCTCTGCACCAAAAATTTGCTCCAGACCTTATGATGCTTTGTACAGGATGTCCAGATGCAGGGTGTCAAAATGCATCTGTTAGATAAGGTTTCCATCTGAATCACAGCTCTCAATGCAGTCGCTTATTAAACAGTATTTTTTTTCCATACCGAGAAACAACTTAGGATAATATTCCACTGGGGCAGACGATATCCCAGAGCCATAGACATCTACTTTGCTATAGCCTCATGGTAGGCTGGAAGAAAGGGAGTGAGTTCAGTCCTACATTTCAAGGCAGGAATCCTAGAGAAGTAGTTAGTTAAAGTTGTGTACTAAATCTGTTTGAATTAAAATACTTAAAAATATCTTGTCAAAGAGGACATTTGTTTATAGCCTTGCTGACAAAACTCTTGGTTTGTGAAATTTTTTGAAGTCAGGGAGATAAACCCCTTGCTTTTATGAGTCTTCATGGTATGGGGCATGTGCTTAAAAAAAGAATACAAGTTCATCTGGGTTCACACAGACACCCGCGTGCGTTGGTACCACTGGAGGGTCTGCAGGACTCTGCAGCCCCCAGGTGAGAGCCTCTGGGGGACTGAATTCTGGAGGAGGGTGCCTAGATTTATCTACCCTGGCATTTTTCCTCTGTGCCTATCAGTGCCCCCTGCACAACGAGCATCCACAAGCTCCCACCACTGCTGTTTCTGGTTCTCTTTCCCTGGGCCAGGAAGGATGCTGGGCTCTACAGCTTCCTTTTCTGTTGACTGGCAAGATGGTGCTTTGTCAGGTAACTGCTGTTGCCACCAACTGCAAAGCTCACTAGAGTATAATGACACCTTCTGAGCTGCTTCTTTCATGCGTTAACCTACTTGGAAACAGAGGCTCATGTGCAAATTCCCACTGTATTTTGTGAAGGCTGGAACATAAGCCAGATCTGAGCTGAATTTCCCCTTTCCAAGAGCCAGCTGAATCAAAATCCCCTGATGCAGACATCCCCAAATTTTATGGGTGCAAAAGATATCTTGATCCAAATTTTGCAGTTTGCTCCCATCTCTGCTTAAAACATAAAATGTATGTTTTTAGGGAAAAAGGATATAAACATCTTGTTCATGTTTGAGCTGAGAATGTCTTTTTTCTGTAGGCTGTCAACACAACTTCAAATGCATGCAGCCTGTCCAATCTGACAGACAATTTGCATATTTGTGGAATGCTAATGCCAAGTTACTGTATACATTTGTACATGAAAGCATTAGAAAGTTTGAAGGATTAAAGGTGGAAATGTATCCCCCTCGGCCTCGATTAGAGATCAAGACAGCACATCAATAGATGGCAGACAAATAACTGCTGCTTTGCCGTTTGGAACGGCTTAACCCAAAAATAATAAAATCCAAGCTATTTCCTGGGACATAAATAGCTGAGGGCTTTACACGTGCTAATTGCCAGAGCGTTGTTTTAGCCTTTTGAGAGTGTAATGTGGAGTCTGGCACATCCAGTGTGAGCCCTCTGACACAGTGATTGTCTTTTTGTTCTGCGCTAGCTGCATGCCTGGACCTCAGATAGAGCTGCCAGAGCCAGCCCAGCCTAAGGCTTCCATGCTGATGTCTAGGGCTGAGCCTTCCTCAGTTGCTTTCAGGTCCTGGAAAGTTCTTTGAGGCCAGATGGAGGTGCTTGGCCCATGCAGAAGTGACTCAGTTTGCCACGAGTAGGGCGTCAGGAGGAGCAGCAGCAGGTGCTCAGCGGTTTTCCGTAGAACGATGAATGCTTGGCTGCATGCGTCAAGATATATTTTGGAGCCTGGCTCTAGACCCAGTGATTTGAAAATGGAGACTTGGAGTCTTAAAAACAAGATATGCTAAAGAACAGTTTAGCATGGTTCCTCCTGAAGATCAAAACCTGATACTATTTATTTTACTTGTGCTAAAAAATAACCTCAATAAGATGTTCTGCGTTGGCCAATGGATATAATTTAGGACCAGACATTGGCAGCACAGGACAGAGAATGCAGGAGCTAGTCAAATCCTTCCCCCAGTCTTTGATCCAAAACATGAATATTCCTTTGATTCAGAAAGGGTTTGGCCAGCCTTTTTCGCAAACGGTTGCACGTCTCTGCATTTTCTGGCTGGGGGAAGTGGAAGTGGCAAAGCCTCAGATACCTGGGAACCAAGAGCTGAAAACTCTCCTGGAAACTTCTCATGGTCTAACGAAATTCCCGGGCCAGCTTCCAGCCTGAGCGGATGCAGACAATGAGCCAAAATGAACCACCAAATCTGTCAAGATTCAGCCGTCATTTATGGAGGAGGGCTGGGATTTTCAAGGGAGTTTGTAGGAGCTGAACACCCAAATCTCTTTAAATCCCAGTGGGACTTTTGTTCCTCTGTTTCTTGTACTCTGCTGAAAAGCCTTTTCTATTTATTTGAAATATTTTGAAGACCTCAGGCAGCACTTTCATTACAGACAAACCTCTCCACCAAAATTAGAAAATCACTAAGTTTTAGCTGCCGTCGCTGAAAATCTGTGATTTAACACACCTACCCAAAAAGCCCCAGGCTACACCAAAACTCTTGACCAGAGATAGCTCTCTGCTGTCACAAGACAGATCTATCTTTAGGTACCCCAGTTTGAAGACTTCACCCTTAATGCGTTCAGAAAAAGTACGTTGTTGTTTTAAAGTACATTACTCAAATGCTGAGATGCCTTCCTACTGGGAGCAGTGTTACAAAGCCGAGCTCTGCCTGGATGCCTATCCAGCATGGATCTGACAATTCACATGTAGGAAAAGGCCTCTCATGCATTCATAGTTTAGATGACCTCCATATATTTGTTTAAAAAATAATTAGGCTTGCTTAGCTTTTGTGCCGTTGCATTTTCTTTTTTTTTTTTTTTTTTTTAAAGTAGATTTTCCTGTAGCACTCCCAGGCCAGTACAATGCTGGCTTTTAAAAGTGATTTGTCTGTTACCAGGCCGTTTTAAACTTTTACTTCCTAAGTCCTTGCAAACCAGCAATACAAGGAGACTAAAAAAAAAAATCTCCTGGGGATTGTTTTTATAGTAACAGTGAAAGCTTAAAATGTTGCAGCAGCAGCAGCCAAATTATTTTTCTTTTAGTGGAAACAATACCAACAACTGGAGTCTATGCACAAAACGGATTAAAGCTACCCATAAAAATGACTAACAAATGAGTGCTACATTTCTTTTTATCATTTACTCTTTATAAAAAGTGACAGTTTGAAGACTACTAATTTGGCAGGTTATTTCCCCTCGATAGTCATGGTTGTTCAGTAATTAGAGGATATATAAAACATGGACATGGACATTCTGGTGCAGCCCAACATTTTTGTGTAGTTTAAGATAAAGTCCAACAAATGGAAAGCAAGGTAGAGATACCCTAAATTTAACTGCAGGACAAAGTTTGTTTTCAGGCAGAACTTTCAAGGACTGTTTCATGAACAAAGTCCAAGTCCTATTTGCATTCCTAAATTGTTCAGAATGGGGATGTCCAAAGAAATCTAGTAACCTCAGGGCATACAAGAGTGTTTTCTCCCATGACTAAACAAATCACTTCATGAGCACAGCTGAAATCAAACATTTAAAATATTATTAATTACTAATGCTAATTGTTGAGAATTTTTTTTAAAGTCATATGTGCTCTCCTTAGGTAAGTAATTATTTTTTTAAATCTATTACTAAATACGGTACTTGGTATCTAAGCCCTGCATCACTCTTGAAAATGGCACTTATGTTTTTAAGTCACTTAAGTGGGTTTTGGAATCTTTGCCTGCTATTTCATCATGTATTTTCTGGCAGCAGCCCTTTCTATACCTGTAAGTAGTAAAACATATATTGCTCCCTCTGAAAGCAAGGAGCTAAAAATAAAACAGGACTTGGTTTAGTCAACATGAAGGCAAACTAGAAAACCATTAGTTGAAGAAACTGAAATAGGAGAACTCAAAAGGTCTGGCTGAAGAGCAGGGAAATGCTGCAAATGGGACATGCAGCAGTTTCTGGTCTAATTCTGTGTCTGAGGCTGTCATGGTTGGGCCCCAAAAGGCTGGTTCAGGGATGCTTTGTGTGGCACATGGAATGGTGAGGCAGATCCTGGGCCCATTTCTGGATGCTGGGCTCATGGAATGTGATTCTCTCTTACATGTGTGGTGCAGGACCAGTTACTCCAGTAACATACTCGAATAACTCTTACCTGGCCAAATGAGATGCTGAAGGCAAGGCCAGCATCTGATATGGGGTGTGTGGCTGTACTCTAAACTTGGCCATTTCTGATTCAATGTGCAAGTGATTGTCTTCTGCATGTCAAAATAATAATTAATAGATTTATATAATACTAATACATTCATGATATACTGTATATAACAGTATTATGATATATATATATTATTGTGGAATTAAATAATAACATGTAATGTAACTGATAATATATTAATATAAAAATAGTGATGTTGTAGCTGTACATTTAGAGTTTATCAAGTCCTAGAGAAAATGAAAAATTATTCATTTTTGGGGAAGCTGAAACCTCCCCAAAGCCTGTACCAGCTAATAATTGCATACTAATTTACATGAATAATGGCCATGAGAGGTAATCCAAAAGCCCTGGTCCATGAGATTGAGATTAAGCTGAAACCATTCCAAAACAAAAAAAAAAGTCTTAATTTAAGTACTTTTCAAATTGGTCACCATTACTGTGAGAAACTCTGTTCCAGTGTATATAAAACATAGTGGAATAATAACATCTCATTTGATTATACAAAGTAGTTTTTTCCTTAGTGTTTTAGTTCTCAAAATTCCCAGAATACACCACATGGAAACTGTTCACTTGAGAAATTAAGTACCGTATGTGATAAGACAGTCATGTGAAATTTTTAAGCTGTCATTAAAAATGATTATAATTAGGACAAACTATATGAAAATGCTTTAAAATTGAGACCCTGGTGAATTAAAAATTAAGGGGTATATTATGTATTATCATGTTGAAGGGCAGGGATTTACTCGTGTAACTCCCATTAACACTAATGTGAGTTGCATTCCCAAATTCCCCACGCCTGGCAATGAGCATCCGCCCCCGCGTTTGTTGTCGCTGAACAACCTCAGCTTTTGCTGTACTCCAACACAATTCCTCTGCCTGCTGAGAACAAGTGGAATGGCAAACCAGGAGTTTAAACTGTTTCCCCTCACAAATTTAGGCCCCCAGAGAGAGGCAAGTGTAATCCATCTAAGCAGTAGCTACACTCCCATGAGTAAGATTTACTTACAAAAAGTAGCTGTCACGGAGTCTACTCTTGCCTACAACTCTTCCTGTGCTTTCCCCCACGCTTAATAACTGAGGGTTGGGCTGCAATCATTTTATTATGTCTCCTCCAAATGCAGGAAGCCAGTTGCTGGGGGTGGGCTTGTAAAAGCTCTTCAGTCAGGAGCCTCCAAAAGGAGCTGCATCCTCGGCACTGTGGAACTCCCACGTGAGGAGTGAGTGTGCCATAAGGACAGGGTGCATGAGTTGAACACTCCTCTTACCCTACAGAGCCTCAGGGCTGTGTCTGAGCACTAAACAGAGGTGCGTCCAACGGCTGTGCTGGGCTTTGGTCATACTCAGGTGAGGGATGAGCTGCTGGGGCTTGGGCTGCAAAGTGTTGCCAGT
Organism: Petroica traversi; assembly: GCA_025920805.1. NCBI lineage: Eukaryota > Metazoa > Chordata > Aves > Passeriformes > Petroicidae > Petroica > Petroica traversi. Next base: position 4,095,949 of record JAHLSL010000043.1, on the reverse strand, counting down.
TCACTTTAGTCTTGGGTGCTTTCCTGATACCCCAGCATCAGCAATTATGTGAGTTTGCATCTTGGCTTTTGTTGGAAAAAATGTAGTACTTGTTCATAAGAGAGAAATTTTCATTATTATACCTTAAAAGTTGATTTTAATTTTTTTTTATATAGAAGAACATCATTTTCACTTAATGTGGAGTTCATCCTGTTGCTCTCATCATTGCAGTTGCCCTTTTTACACCTCTGAATTTATGAATGCTGACATTATTAAGGTAAGACAGTTCATCTGTTGCTTGGACTTTGCTGAGAGTCTTCTAATACCACTCAACAGGAATGTCCTGTCATACTGATTTTACAAAGGCACGCATATTATTTCTCTTTAAAGTACATTAAGAAAATGGTCATATTGCCACACTACAGCTCTCAGTGAAGGAAATCCCACAGAACTTCAGCTCATACCTTGTACTTTTCTATGCCATTGCAAAATTGTAATTACATTAACACTCTGCATTCTTAACAACATCTTTTCCCTGGGGCAAAATAAATAAATCTAAATAAAATAGATATATGTGGAGGCAGTGCATCTCCTATTTTATTAATTAGCACATGAGAAAAACATTTTGCCAAGCTAGAAAAAGCACTGATGAATTTTCAAGGAAAGTAATGAATTCCAGGTTTGTTTCTTTATTGGTACCTGTGGATTCTGTTGTATTGCTTGTTAACAGATGCAAGTGGGCAATATAACTATTACATCAGGCAATATTATAGAAACCCAGGCAGTTTCTAAGCAACAGCCCAGCACTGATTCTTCCCAGCTATTCTCTAGGATTCCCTCAGACACAGTAAGTGAAGAGGAGTTGGACAATATAGTCTAATTTTGAGAAAGGAATAAAGCATGATACTGGTGATTTTCAAAATCATATTTTTGCAGATTTCTTACCAAATCAAAAGAGCTGAAATTGAAAACTGTCAAAAACATTTCAGCTCAAGAGCCGCAAAACTTTTCTATTGTTCAGGCAGCTAAACAGACACAGCTATTTTGCTTCATACCTTGCCCACAAAAATAATGAAAATAAAGATCATAATAATAGAGCCTCTTCAGCTTGTTGGACTGAAACTGGATTTTGTGGTGTTTCCTTTTGCAGATTCACTCATCAGTTCAGCCTGAAAGTAAAACATATTTTAGTATTTTCTTGTCTGAATTCTACGGTCAGTCAAATCTGGCTCCTCATGGAAAAAATCATAATAAATCATTGTGTTTGAGCAATATAGACTCTGTGTGTGTGAGCACACATAATTTTTTGTGTACACAGATAAAAAGGTGCATTTCAAAGCAATGTCACTCTCAGATGTCACTGGCTGATACAGTTTCTTAGCCTACACATTTCATATTGCAAAGATTACATCTGCTTTATATATAACTGGGGGTTCAATGAAGCAGCAAAGCTGGGATCTTTTTTATTACCCATAACTTTCCAACCAGGACTCTCTCAGACTTTGGAGAACACTCTTTCCACACTTTACTTTAGTCCAATATGGCACCCGGTGTCAACTTCAGGTTTTGAACCAGACTTCTAAGAAGGACAGTGCTCTTTCATCTGTCTATGAATAATGCCCTTTCAGAAAACAGTTTATATTTAGAATAAATAAGAACAGACACACATGCACACCCGCACTAGTGGACCCAAATGTGCTTCCAGGAGCACAACCATGAAAAAGCAAGAAGAAAATATTGTAAACCAGATGTTGTCTGGGTTTGAATGCTCCATTGGTTTCCATACACCATGCAAGGTTCTGGTCTGCTAAGGGAGTAGAAGCAAGTTCAATATAGGAGCTTGGAGTGCCAACAGTTTTGCCTTGCTTGGGAAGGTGGAAAGCGGGGGCTTTCTTCACTCAAATCTGCCTTTAAAAAAAAACAACAAAAAACAAACCAAAATTGATGACATTTCCAAAACAAATTCTCTGTTGAGATATTTGAGTTATGGGCCAAAATACTTCCCTTTTTAAAAAAAAAAAAATACAGGTTCATTCACAATACCCATGGTTGCATGTCTTCATTCTCTTGTTGTCTGGGCTCATCCCTCCTTCTTTGTGAGTTACAGTGGCACACTAAAATTGTGCATGAGGGAGATGCCAGACTCCTGGGTGCTGTGGGGTACGTGGCTGCAGGGACGTGCCTCCTACCAAGGAACAGATGCCGTGGTCAGGATTCAATGGCCTTTCTCTCTTTTACCAACCAAGCTGTTCCTATTCTCAGGTGTTAGATATTTTTCAAATAAACATTAAAAGATGGTTTGAGAATCAGACACTTTCTGCTCCCTCAAAGGGAAAGGGAAATATGCATCTCAATGAAAATCTCGTTTTCTATTAAAAACTAGTTTTGGTGAAATGAAGTCCCCCAACCATACAGCTCAGTCCACACCATTTCCGTATGTTTCCATCCATTCCTCCCTCCCCTCCCAGCCTCCAAACCATTCTCTGCCTGCCTGATACATGTTGACATGAGAATTAAATCGCTAAGAAGTACGAATGCTTTTGCTTTAACAGAAAGCCAGGTCACTATTCCTAGCGTGGAAATTTAAATGAAATCATGCTCTGAGTGAATTCCTATTGATTTCTTCAGGATTGATCAGAAACATTTGTCAAATTTTGTTTTCTTTCTGTCCTACGTCTTCTTTAGACACATAGTTAAACATACTAAGGAACGTTTACATTTTTTAAATGTGTTCTAAGGTCGTTATATAAACATACATGTAATAAAAGTGACTGGTGATTTATATTTTCTATATACATTCAGATACTTTATTTTCAAAGCCAAGGTTTTAAAAAATAGGTGCCTAAATTCAGACACCTAAGTCTATGTTTACAGTCTTTGGTTGCCTCATTTTCAAACATGTTAGTACTCAGAAACACTTTTTTCTGTTGTCTATTTTGGACAAAAATTTACACTGGGCTGTTTTTCATCTATTAGAATCAGAAAGGGAAAACTAAAGATTATAAATTTTCAAAGGATGCAAAAGCATAAAGAAGAAAACTAAAAATTCACAGCTTTTTGCATATTTAATTGAAGAAAATTATGTGTATTGGTACAAGTCACATGAGTACAACCCAGCAGATTCATCCTTGCTCACTGAATTTGACCTAAACCCCTTTTTCTCACAGCATTTGTCTTTTCTTCTTTAGGTTCACACCAAGGCCTCCAGCTTGAAAAATGTATGTGTGCTCCTGCACCTAATGTATATGCATATTCAGTGTGACTGCATATGGAAATGGAGCATCCATGCCAAGAGTTTTGCAGCCAAGAGGCTTTTTGCATGTGTGAGTCTCGGAGGGTTGTGTGCTTTTGGGGTAATTGCGCGTGTAAATCCAGCGGGCAGTCACACACTCAGCTATAACCTGTACAGCTGCATTAATGCCTTTTTTTAAAAAATATCTAGCAAAAGCTGGTGAGAAAAATGATACCTTTTTAGACACCTGGTCCTGGAAATAATAATAGAAAACCCCTAAAAACTGCTTGTGAATCGTGAAATGATGTGGTTCAACTTTCAAAACCTGCCCCTGCGTCCCACTCATAAATACAGGCCACTCTCACATTTAGGCACTATTAGATTTGTGGGTTTAATTACAAGCAAATCATTTTTTGAAGCGGTAAAAATAAATTTATGCTGTTCTAAAATCTAAAGAGAGAAAATTAAAATATAAAAAAAAAATAGGAAGAAATAAATAAACATATAATGAGAAAAAGTTAGTGGAGCAGCTGTGTAAATAATACAATGTAAAGAATAAAAGGAAACTGCCAGGGCCACTTAGGATGAGGAAGGAGCCTAAAATCCCTTGTTGCTCTAACTAGGTCTAGCTCATTGGTTGTGCCTGTTTTTTTCTGCCAACTCCAGGTCTGCCTTAGAAAGGCACAGGAAGAAGGGACGGAAAATGAGGTTATCCCATAAAATAATCCATTACTATTTGGTAAGGGCACAGGAATAGAGAATGAAGCAATGGTTTAATATTGGGAGTAGAAGCTGCATGAAGTAATCAGCTGACCATTTACTTCATTCATCAGTGCAAAGCAAATGATGAATTGTGCAGAAGTCAATGAAAAATTTCCACTGTTTTGCTGGAGGCTTTGCTGAATGACACCATTTATCCAAAAAAGTGCTCTGAACCTCAAGCTTGGAGCCACAATGGTACATCTGGAGCTCTTCACTTGGAAGCCAGGAAGGTGAGAAAGGCATCTCCAATGTCCTGGGGGCAGGAGACCTGTGACTTTGCACCTAGAAGGGTGAGTTCTGCACTCTTCATCTGAATTTTGTAAAAGCTTTCAAGATCTTGAAGATAATCTAGGCTTAGCAAAAAAAAATTAAAAAATCAAGTAATGCGCGTGTCCTTGTTGCTTAGAAGTTAGATGTAGTAAATCAGTAATATAAAATACCATGGTTTATTCTAAGTAAAAATCTGTTACTTGGATGTGTAAGGATGTAAATTAAGTTTGTGAGACTTTACAAAGGGACAAGGTGCTAGGAAGAAATTATTAGTTAATCCTAATAGTTTTTGCTTACCTGGTAATAATTAGGACTTTGCAAATGAATGCAAGGCTTCAAAAAGGAGCCAGGGAAGCTCCCTCTGCCCAGGAGCTCACGTTTCTCTGCAGACACCCAGTGCCATGCAGCGTGGGGAGCCTGCCTGGTGCCTGTCCCATTTCCTGAGTGAGGAAAGGGGAGCCAACACAAACTCCAGCAGGACTGGACTCTCAGAGTGTTTCCAAGGCAAATCCAACTGGCAGCAGTGAAAGCCACCTTGTGGGGCTCTGGCACTCGCCAGATGTGCTGGGCACTGCCACAGGGCAGGAATTCAGGGATGGTCATGCTCTCTTTAGCTCTTAGCTCAGACTCTTGACACAGTGCCTGGGCCACCTCGGTGAGCTTGCAAAGCATTTGCTGGTCCTTTCCAATCACGCTCCCATGTCCTTGGTTCATTGGCATGAGGGCTAACACTTGCTATTTTTGCAGGATTGACTGACTGCAAGCCCACAAATTTAATTGGGGTTTTCTCTGGTTAATAGATGTTTTGTTGCCATTGCTACCAAGTGCAGTTTCTGTATGATGTCAGATATGTGGGATTTGGGGTTCCTTTCAGTTTCCATTGCCAAGTCTGAGTTCCTTGCTTCCTGACGGTTGATTTGTTACCTTAATTTTTAGAAAATACTTTTTTAGTAGCTGTGTGACTTTGTCAGGAAAATAAGTGCAAATTTTATTCTATTTCTGAATGAAATTTATCCATCTATCCATCCATCCATCTATCTATCTATCTATCCATCCATCCATCCATCTATCTATCTATCCATCTATGATCTTCTTTTCTATTTTTCTGTCTACCCATTTATTTATCTATATTTCTAAATATGTGTGTAGTGTCTATTCACTAGGGCAATGGTGGTCTTAGATTTTAATTACAACCTGAGCTAGCTGGTTCTAACTTGCTGTCCCATCCTGCTTTACGGAAATCTATAACACTTACAGAAAGGTAAAATACCTCCATATAGGTTTTTACCTGCTATTAACAATTCTATTGTTGCGAGATCTGGCAACGCAGTCAAACACCACATTTTCCCAAAGGTATGTAGAGCAGGCAGAGCTGAGGGAGAGATTAACAAGTTTTCTGTGGAAGGAGGGTACATCTGCAAGAGTAAGGAGAACCTTCACTGATGTGCCACGTGTAAATGCATGTGAACTCTGTAATAGGCACAGTGCTTTTGCTCAACAGCTGCAATCCTTTCATTGTACCTCTTTTGTTGAATTCAGATAAAAGCACTTCATCGTCAACAAATCTAATATCTGTTCTTGTCCCACTTGAAAGGGTCAAATGAAATTTCCCACCAGAGAACAAAAAAACCTGCAGCTCCCCAGCGGGTTTGGGTGGCAGTATGCCAAGAGAAAGGGGAGGGGAGGAGAGGAGGTGGTGGCTGTGGTTGCTCAGCAGAGCAGTGATGCCAGTGAGGATGAAAAGGGCTTCCCATGCTGGCAGTCCCACAGCAGGAGAGGCAAGGCTGGCATGGCAGCCAGGCAGGAGCTGTGCAATCACTTCTTCCTGAGATGCCAGGGCTGATTGTCCTTGAGACTCCCATTCAGGAGGTCAGGTGAAGCTCTTCGAGGCTGCTGTCTCGTGGTGGAGGTGGTGCACAGGCAGGGATGCTCAGGCTGGAGAGGGAGCCCAGGGAAGGAGGAGCTTCTCACTGACCTCACAGTCATGGGCAGTATTTCCAATGGACCTGGCTCTGCAGAGAGGAAAGGAACCTGGAGAGGGGGAGAAGATCAAAATTCTCCTCTCTTAAGTCTCTCCAGTCAAACATTGCTCAGGATGCTGGTTGGATTCTCTAGGACATATTGAGAGAAGGACTTTTTAAAAAGCTTACTTTTACAATAACAGCACCAAACCATTACAAAAATACACCTACATCTTCAGCAAAACTGCAGCATATGTTTTTGAGTCGAAGACATTTGCAGCAAATGCAGAATCCAGAGATGTCTGGCAGCTGAAGCGGGGAGCAGGTGTATATTTAGCCCTTTCAAATGTGCACTTAAGTGCATGTAAATATTTGCTAGGTCAGAGCTTCAGTGTGCTAACGAGCCACATGTGACAGTGTCCATTTCCCAGGAGCCTGTGCTTTGCACATTCTCTCAAACCCCTGCACCATCAGTGCAACGTGTTTTTACTTGCCTTGTGCTAACCCTGTCTCCTCGTGTCACTGTAGAGGCAGCTCCACCTCTACTGCAGAAAACAGCTTTTCCTGACAGTGGCAGGTTGTAGGAACAGGAACATAGTCCTAGTGCAGTCCTAGTCCTGGTGTATTCCAAGACCCCAAGCCTCAAACAAACACCTACAAAGAAGTTGAAGACAAGATGTGGTCAGAAATTAGAAATTAGAAATTTTCATCTTTCAAGAAAAACATATTGAGCATCTATAAGTTCTTTGGATTACTTGCACAGGCTATGGAAGAATAAGAGCTAGAGAACTGCTGCACTGCAAACTTGGGGAAAGCCCATGGCCTGTTTAGGGCAGGGGATGGCACAAAGTAGTGAAAGGACATAGACTAACACATCACCAACACCCTCTTCCCATATCAGCAAATGGACTCAGTTATGAGAATAAAAGGGACTTTGGCTGCAAATGACTTAGGGCAGCATAAATATGTATTATGAATTTTAGGCTCAGACATAATTAAATGCCATTTGTCAGATCTACGCTTGTTTTTCATCTCATTTGAGTTTTACAGAATGAATTAACTAACAAATGTGCCTCTGATTCTACCATAACAAATCATTTCTCAGAAAAGTTGCCTCCAAGCAGCAGTGAGAGAGTGACTGGGGGGGAGTGACCTTCTGCTGTGAAGTTGTCACGTTCCAGCAGAGCCCTGAGTGGCAATGACAGCCTCACTAATGGGGAGCCCATAGTGGCCTGGCAGTCTTGTTGATAACTTGTTAATTTATTTAGTGCAGTGGTGCAGAGGCAAAGATCTGGAGTAAAGGGTGAGGTGGGCTAAGCCTCAGGGCTGAAATATGTAAATATTCTGGTTTGGACAAAAAAAATATTCTTGTTCATTGCTGCTAAATGAGGTTGGTGACAGGAGCCACTGACGAGCAAATATGCTCATGTTTCTACCAAGGCAGCTTTCATTAAACACCTGATGCAGCAAATGTATGGTCAGAATGTTCACAGTTTGGGGTAATAGAGCCCTAAGTGCTCCTCTTCTGGCTGTGTGGAAGCACAGTTACAGAACACCAAGGGTCTTTCATCCTGAGCTGAGTCATAGGATGGGAAACAAAGGGGCTGTGTGCCTTTGTCAGGCAAAAGGGAGACAGAGTTTAAGACCATGTGTGAAGAAATCCTTTCCTTGTAATTTAACTGTGTCTTGTAGAGCTATCTCACTTTGTTCCATCATATTAAACCATAGATCTTTCTTATACTTGGCAAATTACTATAGCAAATGGATGGGTTTGCTAGCCATGTCTTAAATTCTGTTCTGAAGTGTTACGAACTGCTCAGGAATGGGTGATATACATCCTTTAAAGGATCTTATGTCTTCTCCAACTGACAAGCTCCTGCAAGACTCAGATCCATTGGTAATGTCATAAAACAGATATCCCAAAATCAAAACATTTGTGTTGTTTGGAGAGTTCCACATGTTGTCCCTAGCAGGTGGCCTCCTGCAGCTGTACTCTTCATGCTCTGTAGTTCATACATTTATGAAAGTAGTTTGTCATATTGGGTCAATGAAAATATGCAACAAATGTTCTAAATTGAGCTGGAGGCAAACAGGTGAGTCAAACAAATAAAGCTGATAAGAATAGTCCTGTGTACACCTCTGCAGACTTATCCTTAAAATATATTTAGGAAGATGGGGTAGAGAGTATTTAACAAATAATGTGGTGTCATTTGAAAAACAAATCCAGATGGTGGTGTTAGCATATCCAGTGACTTAACCATAATGCCATGTGTCTGCAGGAAAACAATAACCCCCCCCACAGCCCAAGCCTGTGAGCCTGAATTCATACACTCTGAGGAGTTTTGTCATAAATATGGGGAAAGACACAGCACCTGGTGGCCAGGTACTGACAGGAATACTGGTAGCAAGTATTGGCTCCCACCCATGAGCACAGACACTCTCATGGCAGACTGAGGAAAAGCACATTTCCCTCTTCCCCAATGAGGAAAGGAGCTCTCTGCAGGCACCTGTCATCAGCTGTGGCCCCAGAGGTGTCCAGGGAGCTTGGACTGCCTGCTCCCATCTTCTTCTTGCTCTTCCCAGGCCCTGAATGTGTTGCTGTAGCTGAGCTGTGTCCTCCAGCTTCTGGAGGGTCTGGCGTGTCCATGGGACACCTCTGCTCTTGGCCTCAGTGCATGAATGTGCACGAGGAATTTCCCCTGAACATTTATTATCCCTGGTACCACAGTCAACAGTTGGCTGGGTAACTGAGCAAATTTACTTGAACTCTTTATTTCCCAGGTCTTATTTTTCTAAGGAAGGCAATAAATCAATGACAGGAAAAGTACTCACCAGGCAGAAATTGGGTAGCTCCATGACTTAATCAGCACTGATTAATGCCGGTCGGGAATCTATCTCTGCATTTCTTTGGAATATATTTTGGAAAGTCTAGTAGTTCCTAGCAGAGTTTTGCATGAAAAATTAAATTGCTTGCATATTCCTGCCTCTCCTTTAACAGCCTTGAGGCTCACACCATCTTTTCAGGCAGGTCTGTCTGGGCTCTCTGTGGAGCAGTGCTCCCTCCAGAGCTGGAGGCAGATGGTCTCTGGAGAGCCCAGTGCCAGGTCTGGGTGACAGGAGCGGAAAGGCAAGGACAGCCACAGCCGGATGAGACACTGCTCTTCCTCCCTGGCTGTGACAAACTGAGAACGCCAAAGAACGTCAGCCAGAGATGGGGCTGGGGGACGGAGCTGCGTCAGAAACAGCCCTTCTCCTGCGGGGGTGGGAGAGGAGCCCTGACTCCTGAGGAAGGTCAAGGCCGGCCAGCAAACAACCCGGGCAAGAAACCCCCAGATGGATAAACAATCCAGACATCTGGTGAGATCCCGGCATGGCTGCAATCAGGGAGGTTTTTTGGCACCGGCTTTGACACTGCCAGGATTTCCCTTGTAATTAGCAGCGTGCAGCCCGTCTGGGGAGGATGTTCCCTCCGGAAAGCTGCTGGGACCAGGCTGCAAAGCGAGCTTAATCTCTGCAAAGAAAAGAATAACACCCAGTTAGTCTCTGGCTCCCCAAATATCATAAAATTACTAACTGGAACTCAACGAATATTAGATGCTGCTGATAACTAACTACCAATAACTAACTGGCTTGTCTGCTGCCAAGATTTTGTAAGGAGCTCACAGTGGGACTGCCAGGACAGCGCTGGAACAACCAGGAGGAGGAATTCAGTATGGCAAAGGAAGCATAAACCTCAGAGCCTGCAGAAGTGTCTGCATCCCCTTCACAGCCTCAGAAAGTTGGATGGGTACATATAAAACCGTTAAATTAAACCATAAAACTATTATGATAAAAGGCTTAGACTGGTAAGACTGTCAACATAATAGATTTTTCAGTTTCTACACTGATCCAGACACACACACACATAAAATACCTCCACAATAGGGTTTTTCTTGAAAAAAAAAAAAAATCTGTGTTGTTAAAGACCTTAGCTACCTGTATTTGAAGATCGTTGTCTGAAAAGATGAAAAACATACATTTTCATTTCATTTCAGATTAGCATGGTAAACAGCTAGATCTGTTCTTTCAAGTGGAGCATTCGGCTCCATTTGTTAGCTTTGTTGCTGATATTTCACCTCTCTTATTTACTTAACATAGTTTGACAAGAAATTCTCAGTGAGATAATATATCTACATGAAAGACAGGCTTGGGGAACAAGTCCAGGGGTTTCAGTGGGACAGAATCAATTATTTATGTCTTTGCCATTTTGGTCTGCCTTCATTCCACAGAAAGCACTCGGAAGAACTACCGAACCAACTGCACATTTTTGGTAGATAGATGCATCTATTCTTAGGGGGAAAAAAAAAAGAAAAAAAAAAGAAAGAAAAAAAAAGAGGGACATCAGTATAAATCAAGATTGCACCCACTTGTGAAAAATATCAAATCCCAAGTGCCGGAAGCTAACACCCTCCAAAACAACGCCCTCTCCCCAGCCAGGCAGGATGGCCCCTGCTGCAGGGATCAACCAGTGCAAGCAGAATTAGCAAGTGTTCCTGTCACTTTTTGCCACAGAAAATCAGACAAACTGTACAAAAGTCAGCTTCATTTATCCCAAACAGCACAGCAGGAATGATCCTTACACAGCAACCAGCTGGTGCAAGGGGTTTCTGAGGCTGAGGTAAGGCAGGTGGTGGAGGACACCTCCATTCTTCAATAAATATCGGAAAGGAAAATTGCTTACCCGTTCTGGATAGCTCAAAACCATAAACCAGAGCAGTCTCACATACAGCCCATCCCAGCTCAGATCAGCAGGCACAACCTGAAGGCACCCAAGGCACTGGAAGTTCCTGTTTCAGCCTTGTGTGATGGGACCATGCCAAACATCAATCCAAAGACAGGCAGCTGTGTCTTAGCCAAAGGCTGCCAGGCTGCAGGGACAGCAGAGTGGCTCCAGCTCCTGCAGCAGCACCACAGTAAGTGAGGAGGGGAAGTTTCTACAACCCATGAGCACTTTGTAAGTCAGAGGTCAATGAGAAAGGATAAAGAATACAAAAAAAAATTTAAAAAGCATAAATAAAAAAGTAAGTGGGGTAGAGGAATGAAAGGGAATGGGCAGTGAATTTAAAAAATAAAGAGAGAAACCAAAGCATGCTAAAAACTTACCCAAAGTAAAAGCCAGGCCTTCATGATGCTCCTGCAGAAGCCTAAGTGAAATCTCCCCCTCACTTTGATGATGGAGGGTCAGGTCCTTAGGAAAAAAGGGTTAGTTTGGACATAATGAAAAGAAAGAATGCAGTGCAAATGAAGGAAAATAAGTGAGTGGTGCTGTACAAAAATAACGATTCTGTAGCTACTAGGCAATATTGTCATCTCTGCACACATCCAAGGACTTAAGTGACCCACTACTCTTGCTGAGGATCTGCTCCATTAATAATAAGAAAGAGCAATTTAAACTGTGGCTTTTTTCATTGTGTTTTATACAGGTTTGGGGAATATGTTATCAAAGGCTCCAATTCTGGCCAAAGTCCACAGGAATCATCACCTGTGGTCAGGCCCTGGATAGAAAGATCAGAGCTATCTTTGCGTAGCCCTACCACCAAAAACAGATCAATCAGAAGTAACTCAAAAGGAAATAGTCTACAGGGAACAGATGAAGATGCATTTAGAGGAAATAATCCCCATTCAGGATGCCATTATTAAAAGAGAGAGATAACTATCAGAGCTAAGATATGTCAGGGCAACCTCGTTGACATGGGACTGGAGAACTTCTACTGTAAAAGCAGAGAAACTAGGTCAGTGCTTTTTGAAGAGAGGAAAGCTCAGGGTGGACATCATTATTTTATACACGATTCTAAGGGGAATAGCTAGGAGAGATGTCAGAAAACTAGTGTCAAATACAAGAACAAATGGACAGGCTCTAAGAAAGGGAAATGAAGAGAAACTAAAGGAGGCTCGAGCTCAAGGGATATAAACATTTCTGTACACACTAAGTAGTTGATGCAAGGACTGGGTTACAGAAAGGGCTGCTAAGAGCAACCAATAAGGGTTTGGAAAAGGAAAAGCTTTGTGGGGTACAGCCACCTGAGAGCAGACAAATCTGTCTTTTGATCTTGCCTGTCCCTAGAATTGCCCAAGTTTCAATCTCAAAATTACTACGAGGTTCACATAGAGTAAATCTCTGTGCAAGCGCAATAGATTGAAGTGAGAATTCAGTTTATCACTCAAAGATAAAACTCAGAAGAGCATTTGCCTTCTAATTCTATTAATATAAATGTAATTACAGGGGCTAATTCCAATTCAAATGTTAACTTATAAGGACTGGTGGAGGTAGCAGCCGACAGAGAAAGAGATGATGCTGATTCTTATGTTTGATCAATAGTTCAGTACTAATAGACTTTATTTATTAATTGGAGCAGGTGGTTTGAAAATGAGCCTAATTTTTAGGTTGCATGTTCTAGCTAGAATATTTGCATGTTGCAATTTTCTATACATGAAAAAAAAAGCCTCTCTGTAGTGTTGTAAGACATTAGAATAGTCTTTATTTTAAATTTTAAAAAAGACAAAATGCTAACTATGATGCAAGTGACTTCCAGAACATGCTGCCTTAAACACAGATCAAAACAATACTCTTTGTTCTAAGTACCTGAGATGTAAACCAGTCACTAGGGGAAGGGAAAAAAAGTAGATTGAGGTAATAGCTTGGGGCAAAGGGAATTCGAAGACAGAGTAGAATCAGTGGACTGTACAGTCTAGGGCTCTTTTAGGGCATTTTCTCATATCCTCTTTATTTAAAGGCAGAACTTCATCTGGTAGAAATAAGCATAGCGTTATTGAAGCTGATGGAGCTAAGCTATGGACCTGTTACCAAATATGTATTCCAATACTTTTAAAAAAAGAAAATGGGGGAAAAGGTAGCAGAAATACAAGAGACACAACAGTCCCATTGAATATGTGTCAGATTCTGAGTCCTGTAAAAAGTGTAATGCCAATCCTGTCCCTTGGACATTTTCCTTGTTTAGAATAATGTGGTTTGGGATATAGTATAGGAATGATTGTGGTAGTACTAGTTGGATTAGATGATCCTGAAGGTCTCTTCCAGCCTTAATGATTCTGTGATTCTGCAATGATTTTTTTCTACTGTCTTACCTTGGCCTGTAAAATATCACAAACCTCCTCCTTTCCCGCCCAGAGGTTAAACAAGAGAGATTTTGAAGTGAAATACAAGGAGGGAAGAGTCTTAGTGTGCTGTAGCCTTCCCTGCCTCCATTCTGTACTGCGGTAGTGGAAATGTGCCTGCACCTTCCAGACCGTAAAAATTCCTGGCAATGAGATGCTCATAAAACTTTCAGAGTACTCTCAGATCAATTCTGAACCACCAGGAAGTGATCCTGAGATGAAGTGGCCCATCTCAACCACCATTAGAGCCACTGAGACATTGATGCTGACACGGAACCAAAAATTTGTCACGACGCTGGGGAAGAGCAGGGATCACACAGTGAGTGATACTGATCAAAGCAGATGAGAGTCAGGAGTGTTTATCCAGGAGATGCAAACTCAGACACACACGTCGGTGATCTGAAGCCGTCAGAGTTAATATGCTGTCTATTAACATTTGTTCAAATGCAGCACCTGTCAGAGCATGTACAGCAAAAGGGTTTTTTGGGTCAGTCTGACATGTGAAGAGTGAGATGTTGTGGAGGGGAGCTAACCCTGGCTGGCTGGCAGTGAGTTCTGTGTTTTCTGTGCACCTTGTCTTCTGCTAGGCCCCAAACCCAGAGATTAATGCACTCTGTGGACTTTGGTTTTACTCCAGGATGACCATTTTTCCCACCTTAATAACATTCTAATATCTGCCATGCTAATGCACCTGTCTTCTGGCACTGCTCTGTGAGGAAGGGGAATGCAATGCTTGTGTTTTACTGGTTTTCTGCAGCAGAGGTGAGGTTGGAGAAGGGTTTCCTACAGCCAGAGCTCTCTAGAGCTCACACCCAGTTCCACCCCCATGGATCAATGCTCTCAGGAGGGAAGTGCAGCATCCTGGCAGCACAGTCAAGCCTCTGTGCTGGTCCCCTGCTGGTGTTTGGATAATGTATATAACAGTGGCCCCAGGAATGCTTACACTAGATTCTGTACTGAAGAAAACAGGACGGCCAGTAAGTTTTCACCTCTCACTAGGTGCTTAAAATAACATCCCATTTTCAAGCAGCTGGGAAGATCTTTCATATCTGTCTCATATAAAGGCTATTACAAAATATTACTTGTATTATTGTGTGTCCTTAAGCAATAGGAAAGCAGAGAATTTATATTTTGGGGAGTCCCCAGTGTCATTGTTATTGTCCATGCCACGGTTGCATATCTTAACATGAACTTTGAAAGCTCACTGCATATCAGGTAGTTTCAGAGCAAATCTATGTTCTTAATGAGTAAATGAAGTTACTGTTACTTTAGTTTATTCTAAGTGTTGAACCCAGCATGGGATCTAACCTGGAACAGTCATCTCGAGAATATTGCAGTGGAAAGTAGAGCGTAGGATTTAACATTGGAAATTAGAAGTTGATCCTACTTCTTATACAAAATTGAGATTGACAAAATTGAGGTTTATCTACATAAACCTTTAAACAAAGATGTGGCTCTGAATCAAAATTAGGGAACTGGAGAAATGAAATTGAGGACTTTGTGCTCTTAAAGGAAACTTGCCCAGCAAGACTGTCAGCAGTGGAGAACTAAGCACAGGCATTAATGGAGTCAGGTCTTTTTCTGGAGGTCAATTTTTAATAAATCAAGATTGTTTAAAAATTATAATTATTGATTAATTAAACTTATACTTGGAGCTTAGCCCTCTTAGTTTTCAAGAGTCTGTACACCCAATTGGTATGAATGATGAACTGAAAGAAAGGAAAAAAGTCATTCTTTAATTAACTGCTATTCCAAATGGATCTAATGCTAGCAATGGCTTTGGATGTCTGTTCCCCACAAGTACAAGTAAAGGGGTTTTTGCAAGACTCTCTCCACTCAGATTCCTTAAAGCAGCCTGCCTTGTGTCAGAATATAAAGAAACGGAAAAAGGGAAGGTTTGGATCCGACATCAGGAAAAAATTCTTTGCTGTGGGGGTGGTGAGACACTGGTCCAGGTTGCTCAGAGAAGTGTCCAAGGCCAGGTTGGATGGGGCTTGGCCCTACCTGGGACAGTGGAAGATGTCCTCACCCATGGCAGGGGTTGGAACAAGATGAGCTTTAAGGTCCTTTCCAATCCAAACCATTCCACGATTCTGTGATGAATAATACGTTCACCTCCAAAATGTGATCCTCAAAAGACAGAGTAAGATGGTTAGGGAGTGATTTTGGGTCCAAAGGTCCAACAGCAAAGTGCACAAAGCTGAATTGCACAGCTGTACAAGCAATTTCTGGGCTGAGATGAATGCAGCTGACAGTAACTGAAGGGGGCTGAAGCCTGAAAGAGAAACAGCACAAAAGCAGAGAATCTATTTACCTAAACTGGAGATCCTAAGGTGGGAGCAGGCAGGATTAGGCCCTTTGCATGCAGAGGGAAACCAGCTGCAAGAGGGAAAAGGAGCAACACCCAAGGCAATGTGGTACCAAAGGCAGGGGGTGGAGGTGAGTGAAATAAGAAATGAAGAGGCACCATGTTGGCATGAAGTGATACACTGTCACAGGCAGCTCTCAAGCTGATCCCACAGTTAAAAATAGATTGACATTTATCCAGGAGATGAGTTTGTTATTCTGTAACTACAGCATTTTCTATTATGTTTGATAAGGGAAAGAAGATTGCATCTTGGTCAGAAATATAAAAATTCGCCTCCTAGCAGGGGATAATAGCAGGAGAACAGGGGCAGATGACAACTGCAGATTTAAAATAGTTCAGTGCACTCCCTGGTAGGGAAGATATGCTCAGTGCTGGGCTGAGATGCCATCCCACACTCACAGCCAGGCCACCCCTGTGGGGTCCCACAGGCAGTGCCCTGCTCCTCTCCCCTCCAGAGCTGCTCCTCTTGGGTCACTTTGGGCAATTCCTCTTGAAGTAAACTTAATATTTTGCTGAAAGTCACTAGAGGAAGAAAGACAGGACCAGCGTGTCAGTAAGGCCCTGATCTAGGGGAAGATTTGGGGTGGAATTAGTGTAAAAGAGGTGTCAGCTCTCAAGGACAGGGGGTGTGGGGGTGACTCTATTACAAGGCAGATGGACAGACCCCATTTACAAAAGCATGCAGTGTCAGGACAAAGGGGAATAGCTTCGAAATGAAGAGGTTTAGATTTGATATTAAGAAGAAATTCTTCCCTGTGAGGGTGGTGAGGCCCTGGCACAGGGTTCTCAGAGAAGCTGTGGCTGCCCCATCCGTGGAAGTGTCCAAGGCCAGCTTGGATGGGGTTTGGAGCAACCTGGGATCATGGAAGGTACCCTGCCCATGGTGGAGGGCTGGACCATGATGATTTTTTAAGGAACCTTCCAACCAAAACCAGCCTATGATTCTATGAATGTATCCCAGACAGATGTGCAGAATGTCTGTGCTGCCCTGACTTCTGCTATTGCACGGTAGGTAGTGCAAAAACCTTAACTTTGCAAAAAATCCAAAGCTCTTTTGTTTCAGTGTATAACTGTTGATCTAAAATGGGAGTCCTTGTTTTCTAATTCACAAAGCTTAAAAGATCGCTCATTTTATATTAAAATGATAGCCTTTGCAAGAGACCTTCAATCTAATTAAAGCCAGGAGATTAGCATCCCTTAGAATATTTGCAAAGCCTGCAATGAGAAGTTAATGAAATGTGTACACTTTTACAAAGCTTTAATTTTTAATGAAATAATTCAGGACATGGACCTTGCTCCTCTGCCTTACCTGCTTTGTCCAAAACAGGGGTTGTTTACAAACAATGCAAACTTCTGGGCTGAGGAAGCCAGAGGAGAGGATAATTTAAAAGCTTCTGGATAGCTACTGCAAGCCTGTCTTTTATCTCTTCTGTTCAGCCTGAGAATGTGAGTATTCCTGATTGATAGTAATGACTGAGAATATGATTTCAGAGTGGCAGTTATTTCTTAAGATTTTGTATATATGTATATATATCTGTGTAAATATAAATATATATGTATGTAGGATATCCCATACTTGTATCTAAATATATACATGTATAATAAATTAGATATACAACTGTATAAAATCACAGTGACTGCTAAAAGGACCTTAAATAAAGGGAATATGTTGCAAGGGAATGTCTCCTATTTGAAGAAATGAGCTGAGCTCAGAGGCAGGGGAGCAGCCAGGGCTGGAGCAGTCTAGTTCAGAGGGGATGACCAAAGGAAACCCTAAACAATTCCAGCCTCTTTTCAGGTCAGGCTCCTCTAATGATGGCCCCACTCCTCTGTTATCGCTTGAGAAGGAAGAAAAGAGGAAAAAAGCCAAAGCACAGAGAGGAGCAAGCCCTGTTCAGAGTCAGGGTTACTCTCACAGTGTCAGGGGGCAGGGCATCCTCAGGGCCATGCACACCCTGTCCTGGGCTGATTTACAAACAGCCACACCATTAGAGCTATTTACTACATCTGTTTCTTTCACCCTTTCCTTTGCTGCCTCTCAGTTTTGCCACAGGAAAGATCTGGCTGTTGCATTCAAAATAGTAATTCTTTTATAGAGCCACCCCCCTACTTTACATCCGCGCGTACTGGATCCTTCTGAAACCTAAATGTTAGAATACCCTAATCTTGCTCTACATTTTAAAGCTGAAAGATAAACGTGTTGTTTAATGAAATCCACAACACTACAGGAATATTAACCATTGTGTTTCTTCATTTCAAAGAACGGCTGAAATCTAACATCTGGTGTAACTGTACAGACCTGACCTTAGGTCACAGTAAGTATTGTATTGCTGATGATGGATACGCTTTTTTCATTACCATGCTGACTCCATTCTTTCAAGCATCCATGCTGTGAATCCCCAGTTATAGCCAGGACTATTGATAAATACTGATTTTTAAATACAATTCTTTTTTTTTTATTTAATACTTTTAAGCATGCATTGTACGGTATTTTCTTTTAAAATAGCTCTTCTAGTTTGTTGTCAACAATATGCTATTATTTGAGCAAACTTTTCTGCATGATAGCTCTGACACACAAGGATCAAGGATTATGTGTCTGAAGAAGCAGCTATGATCCTGAAAGAACAGTGTCACAAAAAGGTGATCCTCTGCCTCTAATGCCTTCCCCTGTACTTTCCTCTTTGGATGCTCGTTTCCTTAAAGCCCTTGTAGAACCAGGGTTTAGGTTTAAATTGGGAAGCAGATGTGGACACCTGTGAATGTGTCTTTGCACATCATTGTTTCAAGGTTTCAGCCCCTGTGCAGGAAATGAGGCCCTTCACTGTCCTGTGTGATTGATGTCCATTATTCCCAAGATCTGGGGTAATTCAGACTGCACAGGACCAGTGCTGCAACCAGAGCTCCCAGCAAGCCCAGTGAAGTTCCTGTCAAGAAAAGAAGATATTGCCCTCATAGCTGGAAGCTCTGGTCAGATCTTAACTACAAAAAAGGCACCATAAACTCTAATACTGAACTGGGAGACAGAGGGCAAATTTAATTACAATTTCTATTTGTTTGCTTTGCTGCATTTTTTCCAGCTCTCCAAGAGCATCACAAGACTTTTAGCACCAGAGCTTTAATTATTTTTCCCCCAAAGCTGTACAAACACAAACCTCTTTTCCAATCCTTTGGGCAGCAGATGCCCAGGCTCCTTCAGACTTGACTCTTAGGGACAGAAATCCTGACTGGGATTGCTGGACATATCATCTGCAATAGAGTAATGTGTCCTATCCTAATCCTTAGGTTGTAATGCACATGCTGTGCTCTCACTTGGTGCTAATATTCCTTCATTATGCTACTACATCATGCAGTGGAGGTAAAGCAGAATATCTTTGTTTCATCCTCGTGCTGCCGATGAAGAAAGGCAGAATGAAGCACTGAAATCCTTACAGTTTCACCAACCCAGCAGTAACAAACAAGGAAAACATCTGAAAGCATGGTTTTTACACTTTTCAGAAACAATTATTCACTTCAGTTCTGCCAAAGCTAAATACATTTATAGATTTGTTCATAATTATTTTTAGAGTAGAATTCTGTTTGTTTGACAATATCTGAAAAATTAAATACCTGGGGCAACAATGCTGAGTGCAGCTGGTACATTGGAAACGTGGGGAAATACTTGCTGTAATTGCAAAGGTTTTATTTAAAGTCTCTGAAGGCTCAGTTAACTCATTCAGTGAGGACAGGTTGTTTGAAGGGCTGGTGGTGCTGCCCTCTCTGTCACCAGCTGCCAGCCCTGTCCTGCAGCACAGTGAGGTCTGTGTTTCCCAGGAACAAGGAGCAGAGTCAACTTTTGGGACCTGTTGGAGCAGGCACCAAGTTTGTTATAGGGATGGAGCAGCTCTGCTGTGAGGAAAGGCTGAGAGAATTGGGGTGGTTCAGCCTGGAAAAGAGAAGACTCTGGGGTGACCTCATTGTGGCCTGCAGTACCTGGAGGGAGCTACAAGAAAGATGGTGAGAGACTATTTACATTGGCCTGGAGTGACAAAGGGGAATAGCTTCAAACTACTGGACAGTAGGTTTAGATTAAATATTAGGAAGAAATGCTTCGCTGTGAGGGTGGTGAGACGCTGGCACAAAGTGCCCAGAGAAGCTGTGGCTATTCGATCTCTGGAAGGGTTGAAGGCCAGGTTGGACAGGTCTTGGAGCAACCTGGGATAGTGGAAGTTGTCCTGGCAGAAGGCTGATGCCACATTTCTGTGCCATGAGGATGCAGAAGACTCTGGACCTGCCTAGCTGTGAACTGAAGTGCATTGGCAGGACAGTTAACAAATATTCTATATTCTTCCCACCCATTCTGCACTTTCCATGACCTCTTCCTTTCATCGGTACAAGTAAATTGAATTCTGCACATTTAAAGACCCTGTCTGGATCCATAACATTCACAACCATGCTGTAACCATGAACGAAAAGCTGAGGGAGAGTATGGTTTGTGTCCAAGGGCTCTTTTGCTTTTTATATGTTTACATATACCAGCCAATGGTCAGCAAATAAGCACCACGGCTGGTAATGAAATGTTCGAACCATCTGTTTTAATCTGCAACTTAATTTCACTATAAAATATTAAAGTTGTTCTGATGGTTGGGTTGGTATGGCTGCTTTATATGAAAAGAATTGAGTATCCCAGAGCAATTACATTGCACCAAGCACATGCTCTGGATATTATATTCTGTATTGTTATTTTGTTCCATTATAAACGTTAAAAAGCTTTCTTAACATCGTATGGCAGAGTTTTAGGCCTCTTTTTTTGTTAGAAACAAGTAGCAAATGCTGAGGACAAGTGTAAGAAGAAGATACTGGGGAAAGAATAATCTCCTTCATGATCCTTCAAGAGGAACAATGAACTGTCTTTCAAGAGAGGTGGTCAATGCCTTAAAAACAGGCAATATTGTCATTAACAAGTCCACATGATTGATATTATAATGTGGACTTGATCCTGGTAGATCTCTTCCAACTGGATTTAATCTATTCTATCCAAAATAAACATCTGTGGAAATGCTGAACTGATGAAACCAGAATGTTGTTTTGACATTGCAGCTTTTGGAAGGTGTAGCACCATTGGAAATCTTTTCTCCATTTGCCACTGTCACTGCTTTCTGCTGTGGGATTTTAGAGAACATTCCTTGATGGGCTGGTGACAGTTGTGCACTGGGTTGTGGCCCCTCAGGTCTTGAAAACATCCAGATTCAGGGATTCCACAACATATTTGGACAACCCTCTCAAGTGATTAATGATCCTTACAGGGATTATATTTTTTCTTCTTTCTCCAAATTGAACCTCTTTCCTTCCAACCTCTCTGCCATGGGCAGGGACACTTCCCACTAGACCAGGTTTATCCAAGCCCCACCTGACCTGGCCTTGAACACTTCCAGGATGGAGCAGCCACATCTTCTTTGGGCAATCTGTGCCAAGTTCTCACCACCCTCACAGGTCAGAATTTCTTCCTAGTTATTTCCACTTCTTTTTGACAAGCAGGCAGGGTCAGTGCAGTGTGGTGCTGGGCAACCACATTTCTTATTTGCATTTGGCGTGAACATTTCTGCTCATGTGTGCCTTGCAATACCCACATTTCCCAATGAGCAGCATCCCATGCCATGGTCCCACCCTGCCTTGCTTCTGAGATCACTCCCTCTGCTTCTTTAATGATTTAGAGGGATAGAGAGCAATCACAATGAGTTCGAGCTCTTACTGTTGGTGTACCCAAAATACAGAGCCTCTCTCCATGTGCTGTGACTCCTGTGACACTTAGGGAATGGTGAGAGGGACAGGGACATACTTCCCTGGGCAGAAACTCAGTTTCAGAGGCAGGAAGCATTGCAGCCCTGTGAACCTCATGCTTTAGCTTATTTAGACCTCTGAAGGGACTCAGGGCTCAGCACTGTGGCCTCCTGACACAACTCTGTGGCTTCTGGAACCCCAGCCAGTATTTCTACCTGGTCATCTGCTGTACTTCTGTTATATCTGATAATCTGATGTATCTGGTAACCTGATATAATCTGCAATATCTGTTTGGCCAAGGCTTGCTCAGGGGTCCCCACACAGGACATGGAGAGGCAGGGATTGCACATACCAGCTGCCCCCTACCTCTGGATATTGCAGCAGTTGTTTTCCATCACATCCAAGTCCACTTGGTGTTATTTGGAGTGTGTGCCACTTGCAATGCATTTTTCCTGAACATAAGCTGGAAATTACTGATTCTTACCTTACACAGCTAGTATAAAAGCACTAATGTCCTAATGAAGAGTCTCACTTAGCTAAATGCTTCATACAGCTGAGTAAAACAAAGAATTTTACTAGAGCTTAACCCAGTCGTTAATAAGCTTTTTAACCCTGACCTTTCAAATCAATGATCTACCACTGGTTTTACCTTTCAAGAAGGAATTCCATTTTCAAGTGATAAAACATATTTCGCACTCCTTACAATCTAATGATTATTCTCAGCGTTACTGGATATATGAGGCCATCAAACCATTAGAAGGTATAAAATGTATTAATGTACAGCGTTCTCGGCTACATTTGCTTTAGAGTCAATAAAAGGGAAACAATTTATAAAGGGCATTTATGCTCATTACGGAATATCGATAGATTGTTTCTCCCATCACTCCTGAAGTATGAAGGACTCCCCTCCGTGATGGATAGGAGAGGATTTGCATAAGCTCTTTGCTTAAACTCCTCCAGCACTGAGCTGTGTGCAGGGGTCTGTGGCCAGGCTTTGGTCAGGAATATGTGGGAGTACCCACAAATTCTTCCTTTCTGGGGGTCTGAGCATCTCAGTTTGGGAGGATTTCACAGCAGCCACGTGAAGGTTCTGAGAGATCTGTGGTGCTTTCAGCACCAGACAGGAATTGTCTCAAGGCTGTGGGCAAATGGAATCAGTGTTGGAAAAGGAAGGAATTTTTTTGTGAGGAAGGTGAGGTCTGGAGCACACAGATGAAGGCAGAGCTTTGCTGAGCACCTTCCTAAGCAGGAGTAGGAGGGGAGGGACTGTTTGACACATACAGGGGGAAAAAAAGGGAGAGGAGTTACATGGAGGGGAGAAGATGCTACAGGTGCACGGCAGCTATAGCTTGAGGCAGAAATTTCATAGTCTATCCTAGTGAATAACAACTGCAGAAATATAATATCTATGAGGAGTTGAGTGATTAAGGCACTGGCCTGAGTCTCAGCAGACCTGGATTCGGTTCCTGGCTGTTTTCAGATTTCTGTCTGACTTTTGGCAAGCCTCTTCAACTCTCTGCGCCTTGGTTTCCCATCTGTTAAATAGGAATAATAATATTTCCTTTCTTTCCTGTCTATTCCAGCAGCAATATTTCTGGGCAGGCACTCATGGCATGTACAGGGACTTCGCCCTTGGATTTTGATACCTGCACCAAAGCAGGAAATAGGGATGGGGAGCGCCATGCCATGGAAGCCCACTTATTGACAATTTCCCATTAGTAAGGGTCTAAAAAGCATGCCACAACTTGTTAAATAGAGTTCTTAATATCAATTCTTCCAGGACAAAAGAAAAAATATCAATCAGTAAATTAGAGAAGGAAAGGGATTCACATCTCTATTGAGATTTCTAAGAGTCTGAATGTATCTTCTGAAGAAGAAATATTCCAGTTTGAAAGAACAGAGAAAACATTAACCACAGCATAAAAGCAGAGCTTTGGCCCTCTCCATTTCTGATCCTGCTCCTCTACACATCTGGCTGCTCTATATGGACTTACCTTTCCAGCATTTCTCACTGACAAGACATTTTCTTGAGGCATATAGAGGCTTCCTGACATGCACATACTCCTGCCCATCAGGTAGGGCGAAGCTGTGCCCACTCAGAGGCACACACACACTGTAAGAGAGACTGGGTAATATCAGTTGCAGAGCACTGGTTGAGGAGAACAACCAGCAAATATATAAAATTAAATCTCAGCTGCAGAGACTTGCTGGTAATAAGCAGTCCCAATTAGAAATGCAAATGTCACTGAAAGGGAGCGTGTCTGTTGACAGTAGACTTTGAGGGAAGCTTTGGGTTTAGTGCTAGTGAATTAATCTTTAATTATGAGCACGCCTCACTTCTGAAAGAGGTGCCCTGCACACACTGAACTGACAGCATGTGGAAGTTTCAGGCTGCTGTTTTCTTCTCTCAAATGGGACAGCTCACCTTAAAAGAGCAGAGGAGAACCTTGTTGGCTGCTGGTGGACTTGGTGCTCTTTGAGCTGGGCCTGGCCAGTGTCATTGACTCTCCAGATGTCCAGGAGTCATCCACCCATTAAAAACATTGGTCTTAAAACAGTATGTCTCATATGCTCTCGATAAATATAAATGTCTAGATGAAGAATTGTCAAACTTTGGGAAAGAAAACCAGTCCTTGCTCCTGCAGTTCTCTCCTTCCCTGGCTGGGATGCCTGCCCTCCATGCAGAGCACACTTCCTTGGCAGAAGGAGGACCACACCATGCTACTGCAAACCCTTCTCCAGGCCAGCCATGAGAATGTTCAACACCTCCACTCCTGGGCTGGCTGGATTATTAAAACAACATTTCCACTTCCAAGTAAGTAAATAAATCTCACTGGCAAGTTTGTCTTGTGTCAGCCAACATCTTATCTCCCTGAAAACTGGGCTGGTGTCCTGCAAAGCTGAAAACGGAATGCTCTAAAACCTGAGTGCAACTGCCAAGGGATACACCAGATCCATCTCCTGAGGTAGCAGATACGGTGAAGTAAGCAAATACATTCTAGAGATCCTCTTATTAAAGTTACAAAAGCAATTTTTTCCCTTTAGGTTTGAAGTTATGAAGCTTCTCTGCCATTTTCCCAGCAAGCTTTTGTTTTTTCAGCCTACAGCTAAAAAGCTTTGCCCCAAAAGCTTTGTTGCCCAAAAGAGGCCATGCTGCAAACCCACCTCAAAAGGCCCAGAACACCTGGTTTCAGGCGCAACAGGAAGATCAGAACATACCTTATCATAAATATGCATGTGAGACACAGGAGCCCGCCACCTTCTTGGAGTGATGCCATAATTGACGGAACAAAGTACAACAAAACTTCACATCACTGGTGCATCAGAGGAACGGAGGTAACTGAAAGGCTAGAAAATTACAGGTTTACTGACATTCTGCTCAACCTTACCCATTCTTTATTGAAAAGAGATAATAACTATCTATAGGAGAGCTGTCTTAAGGCTCCATTCATTCCCTTGTGCTAGCCCAGCTGAGAGGTGGTGTAATATAACGCACACCAGCATCTGGCGTGTCATTTAATTACACCTTCAGCTTGCTGGGAAAATGTTAGAAGTGTCAAGGTAAGCAAACTATAAAAATATATTTTGCTTGCTACAGGAGAGCTCCTGTAATGGCAAGCAGAGGCCGGCTCCAGACGTTGCTCTGGGTCTGTGAGAGGAAGGTGATGCAGGGGAGTCTAACTCATGAACAATTATTGCCATTTGATAAGACACCATCTGCTCCCAGCTGCCTGGCTCCAATTCCCCAACACTTGGGAATTCCCAGACACTTGGGAATTCCTCTCCAAATAAACCACTGGTGTAACAGGAAAGCAGAACTCTTGCCTCCAGCAAAGTTGTGCCTCCTTGCATCAGCACCGAGTGTGTCTCACTCTATCAACCAAGAAGGGAAAAACTGTCAAAGGCAGTAAAATTCCAGAAACCACCACTGAAAAAGCCATGTAGAGCTTGTTTTAGCTCATCCACTTGAT
Source organism: Petroica traversi (assembly GCA_025920805.1). NCBI lineage: Eukaryota > Metazoa > Chordata > Aves > Passeriformes > Petroicidae > Petroica > Petroica traversi. Next base: position 4,070,494 of record JAHLSL010000043.1, on the reverse strand, counting down.
ACGCACTCTGCTCTACAATGAGAGGCTATTAGAGACCACATATGGTAAGGATGAAGGTGGACTAATATACCTGTACTAGTGGGCACTTTTTAACTGGTGACTTTTGCCCTCAGCTCATTCGAGGGGCTCCTTTATAGAGCACAAGCTGATCAGCAAATCAGTCAGGTGGTGTGATTCCCTGCAGAAGCCCAGTGCTATCCTCCAGTACCCAAGGAGAAGCCTACACACCTACAGGACAGCCAGCAGTGGAGGACTTCCAGATTCTTGCCACTTCTGTGTTTCTATTCCACTATGCAAGAGGAAAAAAAGTCAAATCTCTAATTTCAGGCAGCAGAACTGGAATTGTGTTTTGGTTAAAGCATGACAGGAAGTTGCACCCATCCCATGGTGCTGAGAGCACTTGGCTGCATTTGGTGAAGCTCTGCAAGCACCACTCCTGCAGCACCATCCTTCACTCCTCACCGCAGCTGCTCTCAAGTCACTGCATGTTTAGAAGGTCAGTTCTCATTGTCACTCCTGTGAAATAAGATTGGCCTCTCCATCAACACTCCCTCTAGGCCTTAGTGCTGTATACACCAGGGACCAGGAGCACTGAGGAGGGGGAACTCAGCACCCTACCCTGGTCTGCACAGCAGTGAAGCCACACATAACCTCACTGTGTGTTAAACCAAAGATGACCCCTGAGCCTTTGACCCTGGGGGCTGGCCTTGTTACAAGTAATTGAAGTGAACGAAATAAATCACACAATTTTTCTCTTTGTTTATTGGGCGGGGTAGGAGGAAAGGAGAAGAAAGTTCAACACAGAAATTAGTCACCTCATTTTGTTCTTACTAATGGGAATTTCTCAGAAATCAAAATAAAGGGAGTCGTATAAGAACCTGAAGAGTGCAAGATTAGCTTGAGCCCATATCCTAATTTTTAAACCCAGAGCATGAATGCAGGTGTCTGCAGCTGAGCATGGTATTTTTTTTTTCAGCTCATCTGAGGTATGAGTCACTTCCATCAAAAGAGGAGGGTGCCTTGATCTGTGTGCGAGCGAGCTTTGGAACAGCAGCTGTTGGAGCAAATACAAACATCCATGCCAAGGATTGTAAGGATGGAGTTTATCTAATATGTAAAAAAACACCTGCTGCAAATGAAAAATTACACCCACAGCCACCTGAATAAGATAAGCAAATGATGGGGGAAATGAAGAGACCGATTTATTATTAATATGTGTTGGAACTTTTGAACCAAACATCTCTTTTGGGATGGAACAGTAGGAAGAACAAGGAAATAGCACTCCTTGCCCCAGACTTGCTCAGCAGCATTTATTTCACCCAAGTGATTTTCTTTTCTTTGCTAAGTCTGGTGGAGATGAAAACACTAACCCAAAGAAGATAATTAAAAGCTAAATGAAACCACATACAGCTGTGCTACTACATGGCTAATGAACATGCAAATATATACATATGACAAGGACATAATGCGGGCTGGCTGCCTTGAGTGGTTAGTGCAGATTTCCAAGAGCTGGAAATGCTATTGATTATAACTGAGCTAAACTTCCTGACTCCAGACTTCAAAGATCAGCCTCAATATAATCATCAGGCAGCATATGGGAGCGTGGCTGCAAGGAGCTGATGAATAATGGCCTGGGGACCGGAATGTTTGCACATAGGCTGGGAGATGCCCTGGAGATGTCCTCCAGACTGTGGAGTGCAGGCTCCTCAGCAGCCAGGACCAGCACCACAGAATCCTCCTCAGCATCTTGGCACGCTTGCTCCTGCTGAAAATGAGGGTTTTGGAGTTATGGGTTTTAGCTGGGGTATTTATTTTTGCTTTCCCACTTCACTTGGCAAGAGGCTGATATGTGGTGGAGACATTTTTGGGAGGACCAGGGATGGAGGTAACAGATACAAAGCAAAGCTTCTGGGGTCCTATAAACAGAAGCAGCATGGAAAGGTTCTCCCCTGAGGGTCTGCTGCCACATCCACATGTAAGAAGACAAACCAAATTTCCCTTATTAGTTAATAACCACCCAGCTGAAAGTAACTCCCCAGCCCACTCAGAGATGAGAGGAGGAAGTCAGGGCTCAGCCCTGCACCGAGTTGTCCCATGGAAGGGGCCTGGTCCCACTGCCCCCCTTCACTGGCCACACCACCCCTTCCCTGTAATATCCACTGGGGATGTTACAGAGACAGAGCAAAGCTCTCTCCTCCTCCACCATGACCACAGAAGGGTCACACAGACCTGGGGATGGCCACAGCCAGGAGAGAAGCATGGAGAGAGGGAGCACAAGTTTAGATGTGGGTGGAGATGGCTGATCCACCAGGATGGCTGAGAGAAGTGACACCTACCAAAAAAAAGAAACCAAAGAAACCAAATTTGTGCAGAACACAATGGTTAGTGCATAAAAATTAATCAAGTACTACAATGACTTGCTTTATTCATAATACTTAATGGTCATGTAATAGGAGTTTTTATTCAGCAGTTAAAGTTCATAAGTGCAGGTTTTACATGTAGAAAGGTATTATGCTGATAGTTTAATTACACACCTTTCTGCACACCAAAGGAAATGGGTTATGCGGGTTTTATAATTAAAGACGGACTTCTGAGGGGAAATGAACTTTGCAGTTAGCAACATAATATTTGATTTTTATCAGATGTTTTTGTTTTGAATTCGCCAGCACTTGGTGGTGGTGTAAACAGGTGAGAGTGCTCCAGACTGCATGAGGTGTCGGGAGAAGCTTTGAAAATGCAGCAGAAAGTAGCAATATTTAAAAATAGCCAGTGTGAGCATGAGGTATAAACATCATGTGTTTGGAAAGCTCTCCAGACTCTGCCCATGCAATTATACACAGTGCAAGTCTGTCCAGTACGTCTAGGAAACAGGGGAAAAAGCCCAGCCCAACAAGTAAGTGAAAAATAAACCCCGGTGCTTGCCAAAATAATAAAAAGCTCGACTTTTTATTTCTCTGATTTTTGTTTTAAATTCATTTCATGGCCAGTGAACACAATTTTCCCCTCCTGCCTGCCTACAGAGGCAGCAAAGCCAAAAATGTGATGGATGTTTGTGTGTGCACGTTTGCTGTTGGAATACACAGGGCCACTCTCAATTTTAAAGGCAAAGACTGGTGTGAGGCACTGCCAGGTCACGGCCAGCTCCTGCCATCCCCTAAAAACCATGTGGAAGTCTGTACTCAACAAGGTGGGGCTGGGGAAATCTGCAGTGCCTGGGCTCACCTGTTTTCAAGTTTTAAGAGGCTTTATTTAGCATAACCTCATTCCAATATACATATCAAAGCACATTAAAAGTATATGTGGAGATATAAATATATATATATATATATATTTATAAACTTCTAGGAGACATCCGTTTATTTATAAACTACTGGGAGTAATCAGGGTTTTTTTAACATAGCAAATACACCTACAAGAATTTCTCTAAAGTCTGAAATATTTCAAACATCACCAACTGCTCCTCCCCTCGTGTGATATAAACTGACAGGCTCAGGCTTTTATTGTGCCCAGCACAAATGAACATTAGCTAGTGGGTTGAACAAAAAAAAAAAACTAAACAAAAAACCCCCAACAACAACAACAAAAAAAAACCAAAACCAAAAGAAGAAAACAAAGGACTTTCCAAAAACAATAAGCAAGGGCAAGGCCTGAAATATTTTGAGTACGCCCTTTCCTTTCTGGCAGGACTGGGAGTGACTGCCCTGGATATTATGGTTTGTTGGTGAAGGTGGAGTCCAGGTGATGGCAGACAGTGCTGCCTGTGACAGGGGTCCCTTGGCTGGCAGCAGCCTCCTCGGGCACTCTGGACCTACCCAGAACATCTGAAATCAGGTATTTGACAGCCAAGTACAGAGGAATTATTTAAAAATCCTCATAACTGGACACCAAACAATTACAACAGTAACAGTTGTACAAAGGATGTATCCAAATGTAACTGGACATTTTTTTTTAATACTGTTGGCTAACTGCATAAATTAATGACAATGAGAAAGGACTGTAGCTGTTTTTCTCTTATTAAATCCATACACTTTGGCTCTACTCATCATCGTTAACATACTGTTAAAAGTGCTGTTGCTGTGTCTTTCAACCCTCAGCCCGCAATCAAGCGCTCGCTGCACTGTGGATTTCAAACAGTCACTTGTTTAAAAATAGAAAGTGCTTTTTTTATTTAAAAAAAAAAACAACTGACTGCCAACTGAATTCAAACAGGTAAAAATTAACATATGCAATTGTCAAGTGTCAGATTCAGCTCCTGAGGTACCAAGATTTACATTGCCTGGTGAGGGGCTCACAGCACTTTGAGGCTGTATTGCCCACAGGCAGAAGTTGTGGAAATAAATATATATCCTTAATTTTCATTTAAGTTACAGTGTGGTTTCTGGGTGGGTACCCATCATGCACTCTTTATAAACTGCAAATTTAAAAAAAAAAATCCTGTGAGCCCAGAGGTAACAGCTCAGCCTCCACGGGGCAAATTCAGGGTGTGCCACAGGGTTACAGAGATGCTCTCCATGATACCCATTCCTACCACTGGCACAAGTTCTCCACCCTTGCAAAAGAGGATTCTGCTCCAATTTTATATTTTTTAAAGTCTAACAAGGGTAATTATTACGGGATTAACAGATTTTTTTCCCCCACTGCCTCATATCAAAGAGAGCATTAGACCACAGTCATGATTAGATGTGCTTTTACTGTATATGGAAATGTATTAAAATTAATGTATGGCTCAGCAACATTTGCCATCCACTGTTCTGTTCTGTAAAGCCACTTCTCCCATGAAAGGCAACCACGTGTGAAGGGAGAGCATCCAAACAAGTATTTTGTAAACATTTGATAATGAGAGACAAATAGCCCCATGCAATCACGCCATCTTACCTCAAATACCCACTTGAAAATGAAATAATTCCTTCCCGAACGAGCCAAGTCTGGCTCCCTAAACCAGGAGGAATTGCGACGCTGGTAAACTTGCAGAAATATTTTTACAATTTTATTAGAGGTTTTAATTCAGTGCTTTATCTACCTCTGTTAGTCTGCAAAATAGCTTTAAATATTCAAGTGGTAATTAATGAATCTTTTATGTTGCAAATCAAACATTTTCATCTGTGCTGTGGTACAGTGGCAGTGAGAAGGAGGGGTTTAAAGTGTAATTGTTTCTCCTGTTCCCCTTGCAGCGCTGAATGCCTTTTTACCCTTTATTATATCATTGGCTTTTGCTTCAGTTCATCAGCACTTTGCCACATCTTATCGGTCGATATTCGCTGTCTATTTTTTATTTATTTTTTCTTTCATTGCAAGATTTCTTACTGTGCCTTTGCCAGAGACATTCCTAAGGAGATGGAAACTCTCTGAATGTGGAATTTTCGCATGAGTGCAAAATAATAAAAAGCATGTGTGTATTAAAAGGGGATCAACTTAATGGGAAATGAGCATTGGGTTACATTAATATTCTATTACAGTAAAAATCATATTTAATAAATTTTCTCCAGATTTTTCAGGACCTTACTGTATTTTTCTAAGTCGGATGCCAATCCAAAGAAACAGTGTATATGATACATTTGATTTATGTTAAGTAAATAACCTGCACGGCCCATTTTTCAGTTAAAAAAAAAATATTAAGTGTAGAAACACACACCAGACTGAAATGTGTGCTTAGTTTCCATCTGCTAGGAGGAATAGTGTTGGTCTTATGCAGCAGAAAGCCTTTATAAACAGTATTCTATTTTATTGATGCTATATGTGGATTTTTATGTTATGTGGCAAGCGCAGGAGAATGAAAACACTGTAATTTATCCCAAACCATAAAATTATACTAGTACTAAAGTAATTACTTCACATATTAAAATACAGTTTCCTTTGCTTTCTTTTGTCATCACATAAAACGAGGCGTTGAGCGTGGCAGGCGTTGGGGCTGCTCTTGCCTCCACAAAGGATTGACACATCCCGGATTGTACACTGTATCACCCGACCCTTGTTGTTCTGTGACCCTAATTAATATTATACTCGGTGACATTTATGTATCAGAGCAATAAGCTAAACAGGAAACAATTTATGTCACCTAAAGCTTTTTAACAAATCGATGCAACTATTTGTAATTGCTTGTTTCACAAGATTAAAAGTACTCAGCCTTGATCTTCGCCCACAGTTTTGTGGCCAACATGACCTGTGCTTCCGTTGTAAAATAGGAGTGTTGGTGATCAGCACCTATTTCCATCAAGTAATCCATATTGCTAATATTTCTGGAATTTTAATGTAGTTACAATTTATAGCCGATCAAATGTGGTTACCTAAATTGCTGTTGCTAGTAGACAGTTTAACTGTCTTTATTAATTACAGTATAATTTAATGTTTGAGTACAGGCACTTGTGTTGGTCATTTTTACAGCCAAAGCAGTTATGTGCCTTATGACGAACCATTTTAGCATTTTCAATGGAAATTTGCTAATATGATGAGTGATAAAAATGTCAAACTCTGGTAAATAATGGTTATTGCTTTGGCTGGAATTAATCCTTGAAAGGACGGTTACCTTCAAATTAACATTATAACTTGAAGAAAAAAAATGTTTTCCAGGCTTCTGAGAGGCATAAAAAAGTGGTCACTGGACTCCTCTAAATAAATACAGACAAAGTGGCACAAAATGGGGGGGGATTTTTCCCTTTTCCTCCAGGTTGACAGAGAAAATTTCTGTGGAAGAAAGAAGGAGGAGGGATTACTTTTTGCTGAATACCCCAAGGTGATGTTGTTTGCCATTTCCAGCTCGTGCTTTGAAGATCTCTAACGAAGGTAATAAAATGGGCCAGAAAGAAGGACTTTGTTATGCCCCAGCTCCAGGGTTTGAGGAAAAATTAGGTGTGGACACCATGGAGGCTGCAAACACACCTGAGGGCCGTGTCCCACCACCTCAGTCATTACTGCTGGGAAGGATGGTGGCTTGTGGCAATGTGAGGATGAAGAGCATTCAAAGTGCCAGAATTAACCACCAGTGCGACGAGGATGAAAGATAGCCCTGATTAACACACCATTAAACAAACGTTTAACATCATCATTGAAGACTGAGCCTGATTAATAGGTCAAGAAGGGCTAATTACACCTTGTTGTGAGGAAGGGTGTGTGTATGTGTGGCTGCGTGTGAGTGGTACCAAGAACTTGCCAGTCCCTTAAATTAGTCCAGTAATGTGGAGTTTGTCAGACTCTGGGATCACCAAGTTAAATGTCACTGATGGGATCATCCGCAGGGAGCAGGTGGGTGTGCAAGGAGCACATGGGCTGCCATATCCTCCTGGGCCCTCAGCTCCTGAGCTTTTCCCTCTGGGACAGGAGAAACCCAGAAAAACTGTCCACAGACCCCGGTTTTCTTCGGAAATTCCTCAGAGATGCATTGCCTCACCACTGCCCATAAAAGTGCTTTTCAGCTGTGGTGGAAAACAGCATTTCTGCCTGGAAAAGGTATTTCCCAGCTGGCTGTTCCTGTTGGAGTAGGAAGGCAATGTGTGATGCTCCGTGATAGAGCAGCCAGGGAGGAGAAATATGATTAATAATAAAAAGATGGCACAAAAGGTGGCCAAGAGCCAGATTCCCATTGCTGGTCCAGGCAGTAGTGACTGGGACAGGAGGGGAAATGATGCTTCTGCTGCTCAGCCCAGGGCCAGCTCCTCAGCACAAGCTGCACGTGGCACCCTCCCCAGCAGCTCCCCTTAAACCCGAGCCTATGGGCAGTCAGCAGATAATAGGATATTTGAACCCCCAAATCATCTTTTTGAGATGCCTAGGGAAGGGAAACGACCAACAGGTTTTGTTGCCCCTTCTGGTAATCTGTGTGAGGACACACTGCCCTCCAAGAGAGGGGTTGAGGGCCTTGCTGGGACTCATCCAGGGACACATTCCATACCTGGAGCTGCTGGGTACACATCCAGGTACACATTCCCTACCTGGTGCTGATTTCTCCCTCTTTTTCAGATGCAGAGCACCCCTGACCAAACATCACCTTCTAGCTCAATACCCTCTGCCTTTGGCTCTGAAAGATTTAATCCCACAAATCCTCTCCAATTTACAAAAATCTCACCAGTGATGGAAATGCACCACACAGCTAAGGCCAAATTTGTATTCTCTGTATTTTGATTACTAAAATCTACCAGTCAATACCATTTGGAGAGACACTATAATGAGTGTGCAAAGATTCCCCTCCCCCCAAAAACATAGTTATCTGGTGTAATTTTATGATAGAATATTTTTATAAAATCATTTGTACTAATTTAAGCATTTATCATTATATGCAAAAAGATTTCTTGATGAGAATATTATAGACGGTGCATGTTTTTGACATTAGCATTTTATTTGGATGACTAATCTTGCAGATGTGAAATTTTAATGAATTATTCATGAAAAATCTCTCCTCTGAAATTTCAGTTTGCTGCTAATGCTAGTTATTAAACATTTTTCTTTACAAAACTTGATGAAGAAAATAAATGTGTGCTTACTCGAAAGAAAAAAGTGGGTTTTTCCTTTAGTTTGTCTCAGGTGACAGCACCACTTGGGACTTTGCTCCTCATGGTTTTGTGGGTTGGCCCTGCAAACCTTTTTTTGGCAGCGGTGCAGTGCACATTCCCAGCCCTTCCCACCTGCAGCACCATTCCCATCAGGGCACTGTGCTGGGAAGGAGCTGCAGGATGAACACCCCAAACCTTCCTTCAAGCTTTGAAACAGAGTCCCATGAGAAAGCAAATAACTCCCTGTGACCCCAATGGGCAAAACTGGACCTCCATAGAAAAGTGGATTAATTCTAGGAATGACAGTGTCTTCCTTGCTTCCAGCGCTCAAGCCTCATCCAACTGCCCTGTACAGACTGGCAATGACACCACCACTAAAATATTTTTTACTTGGGAGGAGTGGGGGAGACTCAAGGAAAGAGATTTGTCCACCCATGAACGTGCTGGGACAAGGATGAGGAGCAGCTCAACAGATCAGGGACCACTGGATGTGACATCAGAGTCACTGTGAGGGGGGAAACAACAAAACAAGAACTTCGGACATGGCAACTTGCATTACCAGTGTGAACAACCAGCATTTTTATTGCATTTGAGAATGCTATAATGTCAGTAATTAGTACTGACTACACAACATTTTTTATTGTCTGTATCAACAGACATGGAATGATGGAATTACAGTTGATGTAAGGAATGAGTTTCTTTTATGCCTTATCAAAAAAAAAAAAAAAAATCTTGTTACTGGCAGCACATACACACGAAGCACCATGCTAACAGTCTGGACTGTACCATTTTCATCAAGGCTTATGGGTAGAAGATACTTGGTTACCTGTTCTGGGCCCATTAAAATGCAGTCCTGAACTGCAAATTCACCTCGCAAGACTAGAATACTAAATGACTTCTGAAACATCTAAAAAATCACTCTGAGTTCATTAACCAAAGGTACCAAAGGATTTTAAAAGAGTTTAAACACGTTTGGTGGTTTGTTGGTTTTTTTTTTTTCATGCTATAATGAACGTGAGATTATTGGCGATCTGAAAACTACAATAGTTCAAAATTATTTTTAAAAACTTTATATATATATATATTTATGTATGTATATATATAAAATATCTAATGATCTGCAATATTTGTAGAACCAGCATCCCTGCCCTGGTCTCTCCCTGAAGCTGAGCTCCAGGAGAGTGGAGGTGCAGGTCCTGCAGGGGGACTCTTGCGAGTGAGAATCAAAAAAAGGTATTTTTTATGGTCACTTGTTCTACATAAGCCTTGATTTTATTTTTTTTTTCATTTCACTTCTAGTTGAATGCAGAAACCTAACAGGTTTTACATTTACAAACTTTTTTTTTTTTTGTGGACAAGGAAGGCTTTGACTCTCATTCCTGACAGCGATTTACCTGATACATGGTACTACTTTCATAATGTACGCTTTTCTTTGAGAAAAAAAAACATGTAACAAATTGTCTTTACATCTTGGCACCTTGTAAAGTTTTTTTTTTTGTTTTTTTATACAAAAAGTTCAATAGTTTGACACTCCCCATTATTAATCACTACTTCACTGATAAACTTTGAAAGTGTGACCCTGGAATTCATCATGCAAAATATTTACTGCAGCAGGAGAAAAACATTTTTTTAAACGATTTTTTTTTTTCCTTTCAAATATATGAACTTTGTTTAAGACAGCCAGAAAAGGCAGTGGTAAGATAACAGAAGGGGTGGGAAAGTATCAAAAAAAACCAGCTTAAACACAAAAACTGTACAAAAATGCTTCGATCAATGATAACAGGAGAAAAAAAAAATCTGTCAACTATGTTACAATTTAAAAGCTGAAAAAAAAAAGTCAGGGATTTTCTCCCACATGTCAGCAAATGTCATCCAATATTCTTAAAGCAAGGATAACTAAATAAAATACATGTGCAGCGTATTCTGCAATTCCATTACATACAGTAGTTTTTTTTTTCAAAGCTATTTTTTAGTATAGTTAATATAAAGCAGTTGCACAAAAAGCAAAAGGTGTTTTGACAAACAGGTCTGCATTTATTCCTTTTGAGGAATGATATCTAAAAAAAGGACCTTTCCACCTTTTCCTCCCTCCCCACCCTCCCCCCCAAAAGACAAAGGCTCACACAGACACAGTGGGATATATATGTACAACATAATAAACCCCTCCCTAAAGAAGCAACTGTATATCCAAAGGGATACAGAATCAGAATTGTAAAAATCATAGTGAAGTTTGCTTGATGTAAAGCCTGAGATTTTCAGTTGGTTCTTCTGCAAGGCTGCAACACCTGCCAGATATGTTAAACTCTAATTTTTTATTTCTTTTTCTCTTTTTTTAATTTTTTTTATTTTTGCTACAGTCTTTAGACTAAGCATGCAAGACATACAACTAAGTGCAACTGAGTGAAATGTATTTTTTTTTTATTTACTCATTCCCTAACAGTTTGGACTGAGGTATGCGTACTAACAGTTTCTCATGCTGTTATCTTTACTCATGTCTAGCTACACATGCTGAGAATGAACTAATCTACCAGATTTTTATCCCCCTTCTGAATACCGAACTAACCAGCAAACCACTCAGTTTCGAAGCACAGGGCTCAATTCTCATGATCCCTGTCTGGCTACCGCCGGCACGTCACGAAGCTGCCTGGATATAATTTAAACCAAAACTAAAAAAAAAAAAACCCAAAAAACCAAAAACAACCAAAAAACCAAAATTTCAAAAAATGTTTCCAAATGACCACAGACTGCCCTTTTTTTTTTTCTTCTTCTTTTTGTTTTCTTTGTCTTTTTGAAACAGAAGGCAGAGTTGAGTTTTTTGTAAAAGTAACTGCCAATAAAATTTATTTTACCAAAGCTTATGAGTGGACAGGAGTGTTATTTCCTTATGAAAAATGCTGACCAAAAAACTAAATGAAACTGAGCAAATGTGCCAAGATCAACCAAAATTAAAGCAGTCATCCCAGCACAGTCCCGGAACAGAAGTGGCACACAATCTGTAGAACCAAAGACCAAAAAATTATATTTTTTTCTTTTAATTCTAGAAATACCATTATGTCATCCAGTTAAATTGTGGGAGCTTTTCTGTTCTCTTCTGTGTTTTATTAAACTGTCTCCTTTATCTGATACTCTAATTTTCCATGAAATAATTGTGTCTTTGCTTTCTTCAGCTCCCTTCTCATAGCTCCCCCAGTAACACTGATTCCCAGTTTTAACCTCAAAAGCTCTCGATTCCTCTTTACAGACTTTCATTTTGGTCACTGTAAAGAATTGCAAATAAAAAGTAACAACTTTGGTTCAGACATCTACTTGGCCTTCTAAATTTTCTAGAATAAAGGAGCAGTTTCCCTCTCAGGTTAGCAATAGCCCACATCTTGTCATTTCCCTCTAAATTCTTCAACCTCCTTTGATCAACAATAAGAGGATATTTGGCTTCATAAGATAAAGCATATAACAGAGAACATAATTTACCTTTGTGTAATATCTTTGGTAATTTTAGGAAAAAAAAAGGTACAAAGAAGAATATAAATTAAGCTCTGAAAGGCTTTTCGAAATAATAATAAAAAAAAAAAGCTACAGTCCTACATAAATAAATGAGTGACGGAAAAGTGGTTGCAGAATGAAAATGTTTAGGTGTTTGGTGACTGAGGTTTACTGACCTATCGCAACAGATTTTGTATGTCGTGTTTGCTTTGCAGAGCTTTGCCAGTTTTGCCTAACAAGCCCCGGCGCCAATTCTCTCCCAACTCTCCCGACTCCTCCGGCGAGGTTTCCATACTGGCTGGTGTAATATTGCATAACAATCCTAACTGCAGTACTGGATTTGCACAGCTGAAAATTAACACTTTAGCATTTAGTGGGGCCCCGTCCTTATTAACTCCCGTAACAAGTTCAGTCTGAAATCTAATTTGTATTCAAACAGATTAACGCCACCAAGCAATCCTGAACTGATGTTTAACCGTGAAACATCACCACGTACAGTAACAATTTAATGAAGTCATCTTTCCAACCACTATTTGCAAATGCAAATGTAAAAAAACAATTAAAATTAAAAAAAACCCCAAACCCCAAAGTTGTAATAATAAATGTTTAGGTGCCCATCTCGGTAATCTTAGATATTTCAGAAAGATTTGTTGACCCATTAGAACTCGTGTTAAACCACCGAGAACCTGCCACTGTACTATTCATTCTCTACTAAAAGTGAACTCTGTTGGTGCTGCATATGTTTCTTTGTGCTGTTCAATTTTGTGGCATTTACTAATATTCACCGTTGCTGCCAAAAAAAAAAAATCAAAAAACCCAAACAAAACAAGAATATATTAAAAATACTGCTTTGTGGAATGAATCTGTGTTGCTTCCTACAGTGTTTCTATGTTCATCTGTCATTCATTCTCATTCTTGCAGTACTTTGTTCCTCTCTCTCCGTTGGACAACCCTTCCACATGTATCGTGCAGCATTTGGGACCTTTTCGAAAAAACAACAACAACAAAAAAGGAGACACCGAAATGGAATGTTTTCCATAGCTAAAGAAAACATGGTGGCATCTGAAGGAAACTGGAATGAATGACAGAAAAAACTACAAACAATTCAATGACATTCAGCTTCGTATAATAAAAACACCTATTAACATTCATCACAAAGTACAGAAAACGTTGAAGCCTCCGAGAGGCCCTGGGCCCAGATGAGGCCTGAGGTCAGAACTTAAAATGGTAGAGGAGAAGTGGGGCGGGGGAATAAAAGCAATACATTAAAAAGTTTGGGATAATTTTTTCTTTGAACCCCTCCCCGATACACACGCTCACACGCACACACACATACCCACACACGTGCACACACAGGCCTTCCCCATCCCAAATGGAAGCAAAAAAAAAAAAAAAAGAAACCAACCAACAAAACAAAAAAAAATGGAGTAAAGGCAGTGATAATCAACATGCAGTACTGTGCAAATATGTTGTCCATTGGAATCCTTAAAATCTGGGCAAAGACTTGATCTGCAGTTCAGGTGTACATGCTCAGTTTGATGTCCTCAAGTGTCCAAAATTGGCAGGACCTGCAGTCCACAGCTGGCTGCTAAATGCAAGTGAATCAGTTTAGCAAATTTACAACACTGATGTTGACTGTAAGAGAGGAAAATCCCAAGTACCAAACAAGTCCATCCAATGCACAGAGTACAAATTCCTTTTTTCAACAAAAAGTAGAAAAATCAAAAATACTCCCAAATGGGATACTTGATGGCACTAAGAGTTAACATATTTCATAGTTGTCAAAGTGGACTGAGAATCCTCCAGACTGTACAATAATGGAGAGATTTCACAGCTAAGTTTGACGTGTTCTTCCAATCTTCATTCTCAGGATAACGATGTCAGACATACTCATTCTATGTCCTCATTTACAGGTTCATCTTCATAATCTCTGTCGTGATCAAAATCTGGACTGTGGTTGGCTGTTGTCACTAAGGATAGTGGGCCTTCATTTTCATCTGGGTCTAATGGTTCTTCTTTGACATGCACGGGGTGCCTGGGAAAAAGAAAAAACAACAGACAATCAGCAAGTTTCTTGTTAAAAAATGGTTTTGCCAGTGCAGGTGGTTTGGGGAGTTCAGACCTGGAGGGCCATGTCTGAGAGCTCCAGGTGACCAAGGAGAAGACCCTCAATGCCTGTGCTGGCCATGGAAGCCAAGCCAAGCACTATCTCCCAGGTAACAACCAAAAGAACAAGGATTAACAGCCTCAAGTTGCCGCATGACAGGATTAGGTTGGATATTAGGAAGAACTTCTTCACTGAAAGAGTGATCAAACACTGGAACAGGCTGCCCAGGGGAGCAATGCAGTCACTGCCCCCAGAAGGCTTCAGAAAACATGTGGATGTGGCATTTAAAACATGGTTTAGTGGTGGGCTTGGCAGCGCTGTGTTAATGCCTGGACTCCCCCCATCCTAATGGGCTTTTCCAAGCTTAATGATTCTAACACCCCATGAAGGCCATGCCAGGCAGGCAGCACTCAGCTTCCCGGGGAAAACACTCGGGGAGGAGCACCTCGATAGGGTTCCCTCCTTGGGAGCGAGAGAAAATGCTCTCAGCTGACACATTAAGTTAATCTGATCTCTGGATAAATTTAAGTGGAAAGAGCATCTGAAGGAGAAGGCAGTGGCCTGCCAAGGCCTCGGCGCGGCGCGGGCTGGGCTAATCATCCTCACTGCGTGTGCAGCGTCCCTCGTTAGCATGCAGAACCTGTGAGACAACTCTCCAGAGGAAGACCCCAAGTGAGGTTCTATCATTAATCAACTTCAAGCAAACACAGCAAAGAGACACCATGATACATGCTTTAAACTCCAAATTAATGCATATTTTTACAAACTGTCAATAAGGGAAGAAAAGCCCTGCCAGGAAACACAAACAGAGAGGAAAAGGCTCGCTCAACACAACAATATGATAAGAAAGCACAGTCCTAACGAGAATAATAACACTGTCAGCTGTAAACAAGGCAGAACATGATCCCCAGCTCATGGTGGGCACAAGGATGTACTAAAGAGATGAGATCTGCCAAATTTCTCATTACAGCAAAGCACACGAATAACCCGCAGGGGAATGGGGCTTGGTCATTCAAAACGGGTATGATAACAATTGAAAAATGTTGTTCGTAAATCATATTTACAACAAATCCTATACAAATACAAATTACCTTTTTTACCTTTTTTTTTTTTTTCCGCAGCTTTTGATATGTAAAGTAGCCATGTGAGTCAATAGTGTCTTGTTGGTGGGACTTTATAGGAAAGTAGGATTTTATTGACATTACCAAGTATTAATAATGCGACACAGCGATGGAGACCCTGTTTGCTTCCTAAATAATTGATGTTGTAGGCAATCCCTTAAAATAAAGTGTTAATGAGTTCAAGTCCCACTCAGTCTCTCATTGAGTTTATATCCACCTCCAAGACTCCTGTTTTTTTCTCTGTGCAGGCTGATTTAACCCTTTCACATATGCAACATGAAAACACAACCTGAAGCATACACCTTCACTGTAAGAACTTTTTCTCTGCTTGCACAGCTTTGCTTTGAAATGAATGATTTAAAATAGCTGCATTGTATTTTATGCTTTGTGTGGATAGGAACGACAACACTGTTTGTACTCCACTGCACGGACAGACAGCAAGGATAAATCACTGAGCAGGGAAAATATACTCAGCATCCACAGACAGACCAAAGCCAGCCTTGCCTACAGCAAGTGAGCCAGCTGTACCCCTGCACCCTATTTATTTATTTAGGCTTGAGCCTCGATCAGTTTAGGAAGCATCCAACTTGCTGACTACAGACAATTCTAATGTGAGCTGCCAATGCCTTTCAAGTCCCTGCATGTTTCAGCTTCTTGAGTTGTAAAGTACTGGATCAATACTTTAGTATTAACTGCACCTTCCAACTCATCCAAAGGAACGCTGGGGACAAGTGATGCATGAATCCATGCCCACACCACTTTCCCCTTCAAATTCACTAATACGTATCCTATCAACGCATCTCTGGGAGCAAAGAGGCTCCTCTGCATGTCATGTAATTTTTGAAAAAATTACACACTGAGAGCACTGGTCATACAGTTTTAAAGTAACTAGTGAAAAAGGAGGTATAAAGAAAAGAATGGAAGGAGACAGGTCAATGATCAGGCTTAAGAATTGGCATAAATGTATAAAAAGTCTTGCAAACAGACTGTCATGATGGAGGTGTGCATGTGCTACCTGTCCCAGCAGCTCATGGCCTCAGCAAATATCAAACTATGCTGAACACCTACAACTAGAAAAAACTTTTATTATGAATAGGCTGTGGGGCCCCTCACTTGGGAGAAAACATGAAATGAAAACCAGAAGAAAAAGGGGGAAAGAGCAGCTGCACTGAAAGCCTGATAAAGCCTGTGCTACTTGGCCTTTATAGCAATGATCTGTTTTACTGCATTTTTAATGTCAAAGATTTGCTTTTTTGCTTTCTGGTTTTGATGCTGCTGGGCTTATTTATTTTTTTTAAAGTATTATTTTAAGTATTTTAAGAGGGAAATTTTCAAAGGGGAGAGGAGAGCACGTGTCACATGCAGCAGAGAGGCCTTGGTATGTGGACTTGAGTTTCTCCAAAGGCTGCCAGGGTCCCAATGCATCCTCACCACCTCAGATGCCAGCAGGTTAGGCAGGTACTACAACCACTCAAAGTGCTCTGAAAGCTCATTCAAAGGTCCCCAAACCTTTCCAAAGAAAACTCAGCCCCTCTTCTGGTTTTTTTTATGAAACCAGGTGGTTTTAACTGAGGTTCTCTTTGAGGTTTGGTGTGATTTCCAGAGGTCAAAAAACAAAACCTGAGGTGTGAGAAGCAACAGAAGTTATGAAAAGCTCTGCTCAACCCTGGGTGAGACAAAGCCAGAGAGGCCACAAAGCCACAGGGAGCAGAGTCACACCAGCCTCCTCCAGCACCTCACGTGTTGTACAAACATCAGACAGTGAGCTTGGCAAAACCTCCATCCCCTAAATGAGGAGGTTATCTGGGTAACACAACCCCCAGGGAGAGAGCTGTAAGGAAAACAACGACAAAAAATTCCACCTCCTTGTGCATTCTGTCAGCTGTCACCACAAAAGGCATGTGAGGAGGAAACCTTCCCAAATCCCTAATTTTTCTCAAACATTTCTGAGCAACTGAAATAAATAAGTAAGCTAAAATAATCTCGAAGGCAAAGGGAGACTTTCTTATCCTCTCAAGTAAGTCTGAATTTCTATTTACCACCTCAGCAAATCCTCAAATTGGGGAAGGAAAACTTCCTTTAGAGACTGAAGAATTCAGTCTGCTGAATTTTAGAAAAGGTAAATGCTGGGTTAAGCAACAAGAAAGGGGGGCGGGGGGAGGGGGGGGGGCCAAGAGGAAAGAAGGCAAAGAAAAGAAAGGGTTTCCCGTTTCTGTTTTTATAGCAGCAGAAATTCAGCACATTCCTTTTAAGTAGATGCCTGGGACTCCAGAAGGGGTTAACAATAAATAACCTTGCTGAACACAGATTCCCCTTCTTTTCACATCTGAGTAATTCTTTTGTTTGTCCACTCTGGGAACAGAGGAGTTTTTAATAAAGCTGACTGTTGTTTAAAGCCACTGAGTTCTGGTGGTGCACACAGCATGGAGTAGTTTGCTTTGTGGCTACCTTTGGAGCATATCAGGATGAAAGTGTTATGTCCCCAAGCTGTAATTATGCGACTACTTTCTAGTGTTTCAAAAGGAGGGAGAGAGAAGGGAAAAAAAACCCACCCTAGCTGCGGTTCAATGTGTCATAAAAAGGAAACGAACGAGCGGTAATAAGACTTCAGCTAAAGTGTTAGACTTCTTAGCTGTCATGTTAACAAGGTCCTTTAAACCCTACAATAAAGTTTAAAGCTTGATTTCTTCTAATACAGTGAAATTGTTTAAAAAATAATTTGCATTATGACAAGGAAATCTGTTCTGAGAAAAAAAATGAACATGTTGTTAACAAAGCAAGAGCATGGAAAATAAAAAGGCTTCACAGCGTCTGGAAAGTCACTGTTGACTCATGATTTTATTTAGTAAACAGGGTAAACCCCATGACGTGTGAATGGTGTTCTGGGCTTTACATCCCTTCAAACTACTTAGAAACACCATTATAATGGGGAAGCTCTGGGGCTGGTATTGGAACATCACCCAGCCACATTTTACTTAAGCAAAAAGAAATGTTCAGCAGAGAACACATATATTATCAATTCTGAGAAAATGAAAACACTCAGGAAACAATCATTTCCATATTACAACAGAAAATTGGATTTTCTGGTGAATAATGAAAATGAGGCATTACTCCCCCCGACCTCCTCTCTCTCCACTATTTGTTCTGTGCCCCTCACCTTGGTATCAATGTGCTAAGAGATGATTATTAAGTGCAACAAAGGCCACAGCTATGCACAGTTCTGGAAGATGTCCTAGCCTGTTTCAACTCGGTTATTTTTCCCTCCTCTCAGTCTCTTCAAAGACAAGGAAACCTTAGGTGAAATGAGAAGTGCATGAACTGCACTAGCCTTGAACTTGCAAAAAAAATAATTACTTGGATTAACGCAACATCATAAATGTTCATCCTTGTCTGTTAGGCCAGGAGAAACCCTTGGGAGAAGTCTTGTTTCTGGAGAAAAACCATGTCCCTCCACTACTCCTTCATGCAGGCCCTGCGTGGTCACAGGCAGAGGATAACAAATTGTGACTAAAACTGCCTGGAGATGAATCCGTCTGTGAGGGATGGAAAGTGTGTCATGCAACGTTACTTTGAGAGAGATAATTAATACTGCACAAACAATCACTGGAAAAGCTAAACACATTATTTGAATGTTTTGAAGTAAATGGTAAAAGACAATGTTTAAATTAATTATTAATTAAAAATGAATGTTGCCATCTTTAAAGATGTTTTTTTCAAAGCACTTTGTGCACTGATTTAAAACGCTGCAATATCAAAGTATCCAGAGCCTCAGATTCCTTCGTGCCCCCTCCCCTCTGACAACACATTATGCAGGTGGGAAACTTTTTTGCCATTAAATGCTAATTAGTTTCACAACTAATTACTACCGTGGTATTAGGTTAATGTTTTTTTTCTACTTTTTGATTTAGACTTACTTTTGTAAATCCCTTATTCAAATTACTTTGAAGTGGAAGACTACAAATTAGTTCTCTTTTTAACGTGTAACGTGAGCCCTGGCAAGCCAGCCAGTAATTTTACAGGCTGTTTTAAGGATCAGGGGGGGAAGACGGGCAGCACGGTCACTCACAGGTACCCAACTGCTCCGCTGAGCTTTGGGGAACGACAGGACTTGTAAAGCCCGGCTTCCTCGCCAGCCGCCAATTACCCGGCGTGTGATGTGAGGGGAGGGGGGAGTTTACAGCTTTGCAAACTCACTCTGTCACCCCATAAATACCGCACACACCCATCGGGGCATCACACCCTTCCTGCCTTACCCTTTCCTGCGCCCGCCCGCTGCCCGGGTGCCGCTCACGTTGAACGGGGCCAGCGAGCCCCCCGTCACTTGGTGCGGTTATAGACACGCTCATTACGCCGCCGTCTGTTGCTGTAATGCCCCTATTAATTCTGCTTTTGATATTTTAAGAGCAATCTATAAATCACGCAGACCTTCACGTTAATGCTTAGCAAGACCGTTTTGTGTTGAGTGGTTTGGTTTTTTTTTGGACCAGCCCGTTTCCCAGCTCTGCCTCACGGGCCGTGCACATCATGCAAACCAAAGGGGAGAGAAATCACAGGTTTTCTCTGTGAAATGTAGTTGCCTATGAGGTTTAGCAAGCTTTGAAGAAGAGAACTGCAAACAAGTGAACAATTATATAGCCCTGTGTGCTTCCTGGACTTGGATTGAGCTGATCAGTTTAATGTGGAAACTGGTAAATGATTCTTTCATGTGCACCCTACACATGTCTCCAGATGGAGATGTCTGCTGTTGCTGTTCCATCCACCAAGCTCAGGAAAGAGCCAGGAGTCTCCAGCCACCCCTGAGCAGCTGGTAGGACAAGACCCAGAGGCAGCACGTGCCTCTGCTGTACTTACATTGCTTGCATAGGGGAACGTCCTGGACTGCTGTCACTCCCGTTACTGTTCGTATGCTCCATTGCACCATTGAGCTCGTCCCTCATCGCACTGGCTAAATTGCCCAGAGTGGGATTTCCCATGGAAGCAGTAGTGTATAGAGGTATACTGTTCTCAGCCATTGAAGCCTGCAAAGGACACAAACAAATCCATGAAGAGCCATGACTAACGTTTTTATACATTGCACAACACATTCACTTGTTCCAAATCATTCTCCACATTTACATTATTTGCAATTACAGGTTCTTTTAAATACTGTACTTTCTGATCGGTATCACCCTGGTTCCATCAAGGGAAATTTAACATATTTTAGATCTGGGTTTAAGAATTAATAGTTGCATTGGCTTGTTAGAGGATGGAGCCTTCCATTTCCTATTTGGAATTACACCCCCTGGAAAAAAGAAAACGTCCTTTCCCTATTTTCACTTCATGAAATTATGTCTGGGGCTTTGGGGTATTTTTTATGGCTTAGGTTTGGGCTTTGTTTCTAATGAAATGGGGAAAAAAACCTGGCTCAGCTGATAACTCCTTCCCACTGGAGTGAGTGGGCACCAAGCAGGAGCACAGCATCACCGAGTTTGGTTTTCCTAGGGATGTGTGAGGCTGCCATCAGTGCTAACTGGATCCGAGGTGCACCAATCTACCTGAGGGATGAACAACTCTATGTGGAATTTTTCAAACCTCACCAACTCAATTCTTACCTTAGCTGTTACAGGTCTGACTACTTTATTTTGGTTTTTCCCTTTGTTCTAAGGAAACATCGTGCAGTGGCACACTGGAGTTAACTTTCTAAATGGAAATCTTTGTAAGAAGAGAATGAACTGTTAAATATTTTCCTTCTGATTCCCACCGTTCTGCCTGCTAATATTTACTGTGTGTCAGCATTAGCTCATGTTGACAGCACAGTCCCGGCCCGGCGCAGCAGCGGTGGGAACACAGAAACCTCAAGCCCCGGAGGAGCCCAGTGTTTGGTGGGGATGGGAGGCACTGGAACGGGAGGGAGGCACAGGGATGGGAGGCACAGCTTTCCGAGGCTGTAGAGCCCAGGGACTGGAAGGACATTTAACCATTTCACCCATCCCAGCCAGATACAGCTGACATCATCCGTGACTCTCCGGGCAACCACAGACGCTGGCTCGGCAGCGATTGACCTGCTCCGGAGAGAGGTCAGCTGGCTGCGGTGGCCAAGCAAAAAAAATCCATCAGGCTGGGTCTGCATGATGCAAACCTGGCCCGTGGGAGGGGAATCCATGCAAACAGACTCCCCACCAAACGCTCTCGCCTGCTCCTAATTCGTGGGACTAAACTCCTCGCTTGTTGCCAAGCCAGCAGTTCTTCCCAGGCAAGCATAGCCACAGACAGGGTGGGGGGAGATGGGATGGGAAGGGAGAGCAGGACCAGCCCTCACTGCAGCAACTCCAGGAGCACGGCCCCTTTTATTCTTCCTTACATTGACCTCTCCATGTGCAGCCCTATGTGTCACACGTGATTACAAAAGCTATTCTAACGGGGAGGATTATTTTTATCTTCTTGATTCAACAACCGGCAAACTCATTGTGATTAGGGGATGCAAAGAATGGTTCACATTTCCTGCACTTGGCAAAATAATGACTCAAGTTCTTCACCCACAGTGATAACTTGTAATTGCAGTAAAGCAATTTACTGGGGGAGAGGTGGGACACAAGGACTATCTGCTGGCAAGACAGGAATAGGGGAGGGGGTGTTCTGGGAGCCCCTGTTGACCTGCTGGCAAAAGAGAGAACTGGTGAGAACTGGAGTCCCCATACCTTCCACAGACAGAGGGGGGAGAGAGCTGCTTCTTCTCCCTGGCCATGAGGGAAAACATAGAGGAGATGTCAGCAGGGTCTGGGTGAAGGAGAGTGGCGGCTCTGCCACCCCACAGGAAAAGAAACCACAGCCTGCCATGCCAGTGGCACACAGCCTAGTGTCAGAACAAGCAGTGCTCATGGGGATGTGCAAGGAGCAGGCCTTCTCAGAGCCCTCAAAAGCTGGATGGAACACTGTTCATCCATTATTAGACCGAATAAAGGCCCTGGCAGGTAAGGCAGCCTTGTGTCCCAGAAGAATCTGTTGCCCAGGTGAGGTCCAAGCTGCCCACATGGCAGTGGTCATCTGCATTATTTGCCCAGACCCTCGACAGCCCCAGAGAACCCACTGAGATTCTGCCTCCAAAATCCAATGGCGGGGAAAGAAATGCGGAATCTGCTGGTGTATTTTCACCCTAAAAGAGGACCTGCCTCGGTGCAGTGGTTATTAATCACCCCCATTTATATTAGAGGGGTGACAGTGGCAGCAAATCTGGCCCAGGTTCCTCTCTTCATCAGCTCAGCTATGGGGGGGGGGCACAAGGACATGGCTCTCTCAGGAAAAGAGGGGAATGGAAACAGTTTGGAGGTTATCACTAAAGACAAGAATGGATGGAGATGACGACAACGACACGTGTTTCAGAAATAAAACACGAACAGTTCCATATGATAAGCATATTAATTGAAATTAGTCACATAGTTAACAATGTGAAGAAATGCGGGATCATTTCATTTTTGCCTTTCAGCCTCATGAATGTAAAATGTGCTTGTAATCTTAATACTGTTCAGGAGACAAAGCAGTCTTTAAAAATCACACTTCACAAGACTCAAGGGAAAATAAGTTACTAATGAATGGTATTTACAGTTGCTTCATTTAAACATGCTTTCCTGGGCTTTGCAGGAGTTACTGCATAAGCTCAAAAAATTAGAAAAAAGGCAAAACATGATTTTCCACCTAATAATTTGGTTCTTGGTTCTGAAAAGTGAAGTCTGCTAAACCTTCCACAAAAGATGACTGCCCAAGCAAATACCATGGCCATCAGTGAACTTCTTGAGAAGTGACCCCCAAGAACCACCTGGGGTGCAATCACGCATGGTGCTGCCTCCTGGATTAATTCACAATATATAAACCAGGTTTGAATCCTCAAACAAACACACAGACCCCACTACAAACCGGGGCATAGTCATGCATTTGTATCTTTGGTTTATACAGCAAATACTGACTTTACCTGGGGTTTTTGAGATCAACTCAGGAATTTGTTGAAAGGGGAAAAAGGGCACAGGAATATGAGCTGGAGACATGGACATTTTTAGGCTGCAAGTTATTAATTCTGCACCCGTACATTGTGTATTTCTCCATCGTGAAAAAACTGAATTTTTGTCTTACGATTACAATTTAAACCAATAAAAATGATCTTTTATTTTCTATAGGAATTGCGCAGTTTATTTTTTGCCAACAATAGGAAGATATGCAAAAATAGCCCTTAAAAGAAAAGGGGGAAAAATGATCTGCTTTCTCTTTAAAGCCACGAACAATAGAAGGTCACGTGCCGCAGTATCCTATCATTCAGCACATTAATAGCTGTGCTAGAGTAATTACACTTGTGGTATTTTTGCCTCAAGTGAAATTCTGAAATAAGAGGATGGAAATTATGATACTGCTGATAAATATTAATAAGTGAACTTTTAATTTTTTTGCCACAATATTCAAAATGCTAAGCATCTAGCTAATGCTGAAGCAGCCTGATATGTGTTTGCCTCCAGGGACTATGATGCTTTATGCACTTAAGAAAAAAAGTTTAACGGAATTAAAATTTAATATCTAATTAGAGCAAGGCTAATATATTTTGAAATGAGTGGGGAAGACACACGCCTCTGTTGCATATTTGCTACAGTCATTAATCTTACCTGTAAAGCAGCATTGAGAGGTGTGCAGTAGGTGTGGCTGGTCTGTATGTTTTTAATAAGAGAAGGGTTACTGCATAAGAAAAACATAAAAAGGAGAGTTAAATGCAACCAACTTCTGTGCGAGCGTTTCAAGCACGTAATGCTTCCTCCCCCACCAGAAAACTAGAGCTGAGCCTTGTTTTCCACACGAGTTCTCTTTCATTTCTTTTTTTTTTTTTTTTAATTTACAGAAAATATCTGAATTTTCGGCTGTGGTTATCACATTTGCCTTTACTAAATAAGGAACATCATTATCTCTTGACGTTACCTCGCCATGTGTTCTACTACCCTGCGTTAGTGGCACATCTTGGCATCTCTGCTCATTTTAGCTGTGTTCAGGAGAAATTCTCCAATTTTCGTCGTGTCTGGGAGCCCGTTTACCACGTGAAGGTCCATCATGAGGAGGCAATGATCAAAAACAGCACGGGACATTTTAAACTCTGCTTCATCCAAAGGACTCTCCAAGTCGCTGGCAGCAGGGTCTCTCCCAGTGGAGGGGGGCATCATGATGAGAGAGAATTTTACTTGATCCATGTTATTTCTTGCCATGTCAATGGCCATGGTGAGGGGCTGCCCACACCATCGCCCCAAGCAGCCCGTTGGCATGGAGGCACAAGGGCATGTGGTCCACAGAAACCATCACATTGCCCTGAAGGCCTTTTTTTAGTAAAAAATATTCTGGCGTGCTATTTTGGACCCCTGTTTTTGTCAATTTTACATAAGGGGTCAGAATTGAGGAAAAGTAATGGGGACCATATGTGTTCTCTCTTTAGGAGGCAGCCCAGTATCATTAGTTCCATCAGGAGATTAAAAAAAATTATAATAATGAAATAGAAACAAGGTAAAAAAATGCCCATCCAAAAATTTCATCACTCACTGGGCATGTTTTTATTTTAATTTTATTCATGTGGGAATAAATTATGGTGAGCAGAGTCTTAACTGAGCCCCTTGCACAGGGACCAGCAAGGATCAGTTGTCCAGGAGAGATGGCCTTCGAGTAAAGGTCAGAGAAAATCCTGCTGGGAAGCCCAGGAATATTGGTGCATGGTTGCTGTAGGCACACGATGGCCTGTTGATAATCTTTACAGCTGGTCTCACTGCATTTTCAAACTCTTTAAAGTGAATTCAGCATTTCTGTCTTGTAAGTACCTTACTTGTTCTGATTAAGAGTTGCAAAACAAAGCATACAATTGAAAGCAAAGGAAAATATCAGAATTAAAACTTATCTGAAGCCTTTCCTGGTATATATCTGTCTTCCTGACACGTCTACAGCAAGTATATCTGTGCTAGCGTGGATAATTATCTTAGTCTACATTGCTCTATAAATAAATGCTTTAACGAACATGTCAGAGAAGAGTTTTTACTACAGGCATTTGGATTATCAGAGTAGGACACACAAAATACACATAACAACCAAAAACTTAGTTTCTTTTAGCAGCAAAGGTGATGACACTTTATAGTGAAATGCAAGTCTACATGAGATGGGTAAATCATGCAAAGCAAAGCAACAGCAGAAAAAAAAATTAAAGCAAGTAAAAGCTCTTACTGTGCAACAAGCTCGCCAAAGTTTTCATCAGGGCAGTATTTTCGAGGACGGCCTCGTTGAATATGACGGCCACGTTTAAACTCTTCATCATCAACAGTCCAAAAGGACCCAAACTCATCCTCTACTCTGATAAAGCACTTATGCAGTGAGAGGTTGGTGCGAATGGCACCCTGGGACAAGAGCAGCAGCAAAGGAGATGAAGTGGAAACAAAGGGACACGGGATCGGGGACAGAACAGACATCAAATACAGGGAAAAGGAAAAAGAAAATAAAATGCAATAAGCATAAGCAAATGGTTTGTGAGGGTTAATATGCATTGCCACCTAAAAGCTACTAGCATGTGATGCAACAAACACCAAGCAAGCAGGGTCAGGGAACTGGTGGGCATACAAACAGTAGTGATGAGATGTTTGTCTTGGTTTCCCTTAACTGAGACAATGCGAAACCACCTGTGGTTGGTCTAACACCAGCTAGCAGCCAAAAGCCTCTACGTTAAACTGTAAGCATGATCCGAGCTAGGCTAAGAAGTTCAAACATGGTGGACATACCCACTGATCTTTTGTGGCCTTCGTTTTTGGAACTCTAGTTCATCCACTGTCCATACTGCCCCTTTAACGTTTTCTACTCGCACAAAACACTTGTGAAGACTAAGATTATGACGCACTGCATTCTGCAGCAAGTATAAAAGAGAAAACATTCAAAAACCTTCTATGAGAAAATGCTCATCATTGTCCAAGAACAGCAGCAGCACAGTCAGCTTGACAGTTCTCATTTCGCAATGTTAAGCCCCTTCCCCTCCCCGCACCCGCTCGCTTTCCCCGGCTCTTTACATCTTATTTTGCAAAGACAAAATAAATATGAAAGCTTAAACCCAAGATTAAAAATTCACGTTACTCTTATCAATTATCCCCAGTGTGACTGAGAACAGCCACTATTTCAAGCATGCATGTTGTAGAATACAGCACATTTCATACAGAACACAAGAGGAACATTGCTTTAGACTTTTTCAAAACAAATATATGCGCTCTGCAATGAGAAATTTCTCCCGTCCTGGAAAAAAAAGCAGTTAGAAACAGAAAAGATTTTATGTAAGTACAGTCGACTAGATTTAGTAGGAAGGCACAGGAGCTGGTGTTGCTGTGTTTTCACACAGTTGGGCTAATGTGATTCAGGTGCTGGACGTCCCTCAGCACCCACAGCACGGGCTGGGGGCTCAGCAGCACCCCACCGGCCGGCCGGCACCAACTCCTGCCTCCACGGCTTGCTCTTATATGGAAGTTGGCTCCTATTTCTGGCAGACTACTGGAGTGACTGATCTGAGCCTCTGCCAAGTGAAAACATGAGGAGGGCTCTCTGGAACAAAAGTGATAATATCCCCACAGCTCATCACCCAGAGGGACCCGTGCTCGTGGTATCCCATGCCTGGATGTCCACCCTGCAGCTCGGTGCTGGGAAGGATGAGCATGGGCCAACCCCTCCAACATGCTGAGACACAAGACACCTCACCAAGGCATGGCAAGTTGCTGGTTTTTCAGTCCCTGCCCCCTCTGACACAGTGCTGGGAGCCTTGCTACCCTTCAAATGGAGCGCTATGCTTCGCCCCCATTTCAGGAGTTTCCTGAGAAAATACATTGCAACAGTTGGACCTGGTGGTCTTAAAGGTTTTTTCTAACCTAAAGGCTCTACGGTTCTACAAAGCCATTGTTCACAAAATTCACAGGAATTTGTACATGGAACTCGTTCCCAGCACTGCTGAGAGGGGCTTGGGGAACAGGAAAAACAGAAGAAGCCATTTGCTGAAAATCTGCAGGCGAACAAACTCCATCCTCACTGGCACCATTGATTCAGTCAATCTGGTTGACTCGTTAGCAGGCACAAAGCCAGCCAAACACATGGCCTGGGTCTAGGCAACCAGGAGACGACAAATTTTTTTTCCTTCCGACATCATCCTCTTCTTTTTTTTTCATGAACATGGGGTCTGGATGGTGAAAAGGGAGCTCTAATCGTGAATGTCTAAATCACTGTGCAAACAAAGGGTAGCACAGAGCATTTGTCATGTAAATCAGGAGGCGGTGGTGTGTGTGCTGGGAGGGGAAGGCAAAGAGTCTTCTGCTGCTTCTCCAATTCCCTGCCATGTCTGGTGCAGTCCCCATACTCCCAGCCCAGTAGGAGTGGAAGATTTGGGGTCTGAAGTGCCTTTGCTCAGCAGATGCTTGAGTGCAAACACCTCTGCCTGTAGGTGCCTGATCCAGGCACTTCAGCTTTTCCACACCAATCTGCTTCTGAAGTGGTGAAACAATAAACCCCAAATATGCTTTTCCTCTCAGCAAGGCAGAAATCTAGCAGAAAGTCAACCTGTCCATCAGGCCTGCTTTCTTCTGCCCGTATTTTCTTCTTTCTGCTCTTATTTTTTAATGTGTTGGGTTTTTTTTCCCCCTCCCACCTCTTCCAGATTTCAGTACTTTTGACATTTTTGGCAAAACCCCTGATTTTGAGGTGGAGGAAAAACATGTAAACGACCCACACCTTACGAGCTGAAATCAGCCAGCTCAGCAACTGCTGGTGGGTGCCGTGCTAGTGCAACCCGACACAGGGCTGCTGGCCCACATCTGGGTAACTCAGGCAGTTTCCTGTGAAAATGGGAACTCTGTCAAGTCTGGAGCAAAATGTAAGAATAATAACGCTATTTCCCCCAGTGAAAGCTGATCTTGTGGTTCATACAGCAGTTGATCAAACGCACACGGCAGAGCCCAGTGAAGGGAGTCCTCAGAGTTTGTAAATAGTCTCTAAAGGCAGGGCTGAGCAGGAATATTTGTGTTTTTCTTTAAATAAATTTAATGTTGGAGAAATACTTTACAGACTGTTCTTGTTCTCTTGAAGTCCATTTGCAACTGATGGTTAAGGCTGTGGGACAGGGATCTTGCTGGATATGTTGAGACAGAGAAGTTGAATATTTACAAGACATCCATGAAGTGTTGCCCTCATTTTCTATTTTCCATGTGATCACTTATTTAAGGAGTTCATGCCAGAAAAAAATTGTTGTGTTTCCCCTGCCTCTGGATACTTGCTATCTAACAGTTTTATTTGAACAATACCCCAACGTGTCAGAGCCACACCTGCAGCCTGTGCCTCATGGCTGTGACTCAGTGCCAGCAAATTACTCCAAAAAATAAAAGCAAACAGACATTGCCTCTGACCTGTCAGAACCAGTTCACAGTGCTCCCCCAGCAATCAGCTTAACAGAAAAATTAGGAGCTATTATTGTAAGATTATATATTTACCTTGTTAAAAATATTTGTATGCAAGCCACTTTTGCAGAAAAATTACCCTGAACATGCTTGAATGTAGTAAATGAAAGGGTTTTTTTTATTCTAATAACTGCTCAGGCTCTGCCATTCTGCATTTTGGGAAAAGAGGTTCATTTTTTAAGGTCTTTATTCTGCACTCTTCTATGCTTTTGAAATAGGGCTCAGGGAAGCTTGTCCACACCAAACCCTGACCCTAAACTTGGGGAACAGTGACCCAAACGCCCCCTAAGCATTAGCTGAAGGTGAGCACAAATCAGCACATATATATTCAAATTATTCTGATTCTGCAATTAGCCCCTTGTGCTCGTTCTGCGCCCCGTGGGCTTCCCATCATGCCAATCCAGAGCTGCATTTTCATCCCTGCTGTTCCTGGGGGCTGGCAGAAATCTGAGCAGTCTCCAGCATGAAAACCTGCACTACTCCAACCAGTTGTCTATTTTGCTGGTGCTGGTAGAAGTGGGGGTGAAGTTTTTCTTTCCCTCTCCATGAAGCAGGACCTGGACACCTGCAGAAGGTCAAGGTGACCAGGGAGGGGTCTCCAAATGGCACCTGCCTCCCTGGGACACACAGTGCCTTCTACAAGTCTGAGAATCTGCAGCTCAGCCTCTCTGCTGCTCTTCTGTATCTGCACTGGCTTCTGGGACCGGATTTTATGGGATGCCAAAAGCTAATTCCCAAAACTAGGCTCACAGGAGATACAGCCAGGACTGCCTGCTGCCTTCTTCCACTCCTCCCTCCACTTCCCTTTGCTGCTGGAACTAAATAGGATTTTTACTTTAGCACCCACACCTGCAGCTGCTGAAAAGCCCAACTGGAACAACTCCAGCAGCAAAAGACAGGCAGGTCTAAAAGGATCTTAAATCAGGGAAAGTTAATTTCCTTTCTGGATAGTAAGGAAGCTGCAAAGTTAAACACTGCTCATGTTTTCCAACTGCAGGGAAGAATCAAAGCAGCAATCACAGAAAGTTTTCCTGAACTTAAGAGCTTCTAGACCAGGGCTGAGAATGTACAAAATTGTGCTGGGATCTGAATGAAATGAAAACCATGCCACTAAAAACCAAGCTAACTTCCAAGGACCATTTTTAGCTCCATCCGCTGAAGGAATTAATCCTAAATGCAGGCTGGGACAGGAAAAACAGAAAGAGTTGATGGAACAGCATGTATGGGCCCTATTCATACTACCTGGCCATTTGAAGTTGTTTGAGAACAACAGAGCTGGTCTGGATTAAGAGAGATTCCAAGCACCAGGGTAAAGTTTTTACAGCAACACAACATCCTGTTATTTGATTCATTCATTTGTGATTGCACTGGATTCAGAAGCCAACATGATTATTAAAGTGCTACATTTAAAGTGAAAGGGTGGCCCCCCAAAATACAGAATAAAATTAACTCCCCAAACCTCTTATCTAACAGTATCTGTGACAGATATCAAAGGAAAATAAAGTGCAAAACCCCAAGTTTATTTCTATTAAAGACATTTCCTATTGAGGAGCTTGCTTCTTGCACATTAAATTAAATAAGCTTCTGCTGTGTGATTAAAAAAAAAAAAGGAAGTTTATAACAGCTGTTTATGTAGTTAAGAGTCAATCAACAGAGGAAAGAAATCCACTGATCTATAGATCCTAGGGAAAAAAATGGTTGTTGTGATTAAAACCTGCACAGCTGAAAAGAAGAACAGTGTATCTTCTACTGACACAAGAACTTTGCCTCTTTTTTTCTTTTTTTTTTAATTTTCTAATACGTTCCGGCTGAAGAGCCTGAGTTTCCCTGCTCGTAGCAACCACACAGAGGAACTCATGGC
Source organism: Petroica traversi (assembly GCA_025920805.1). Taxonomy (NCBI): domain Eukaryota; kingdom Metazoa; phylum Chordata; class Aves; order Passeriformes; family Petroicidae; genus Petroica; species Petroica traversi. The sequence continues at coordinate 4,039,985 of JAHLSL010000043.1, read as the reverse complement.
ATAATCACAGAACATAAAAGCCAATAATGGGGATTCAATTAGTGGTTTTCAAAGGCAGAAGCATTTTTTTCTGCCAAATATCGAATTGTTCCTGCAGATAAGGCACCCGGCGCGTGTCAAAACTGCCGATCCGAATTTTTCATGTCCCCACGGCAGGGCAATTGATGTCACCAGCAAGGTCTGTTCTGTACATGGAGAGAGCAAAGGCAGGAGGTGGCTCAGCCTTACCTTCCACGTCGCCGCGTTGCGTCGGAAGTAGGCGAACATTCGCGTGAACCAGTTGTAGATTTCGTTTAGTGTTAGCTGTTTTTCAGGAGATTCCAGGATGGCCTTGTGGAGCAAAGCAATTGCAAGATCAGTTACCAGCACACCAGTACAAAACACGCTCACAGTTTTACTTTGCCAGATACAAGAAGAAAAAAGGAAAGAAAGGAAGACTGAAAAAGAAGAGATTTGGAGCAAAAAATCCAAAGGAGGGTTTTCACAATATGAACTAAGATTAATGGCTGTATTTAACAGTTCAATGGCAAAATTCAAAATGGAATTATCTAATTGTTTTGAGTTTTTATTTCTGTTTCCTTACAGAAATATTAATTTATTAGTCATTCATAAAGCAGAATCAAAGAGAAATGCAAAACATTTCACTAGCTGATTAAAGCTCAGTAATTATTTAGAGCTCAGATTAATTCTAGGGATCAGAGATTACTGTAGCTTGTGATAATTGACTTGCCATCTTTAAACAGGCTCATTTTCACTGTTGTGTGAAATGAATTTCCTAATAATCACATCGTATTGTAATACTTAATCAAAAGCAATTATGTTATATATTGCAGTTCTAAAAACCCTTATAGTAAAGGTTTGAGCATTTGAGCATGCTTACATACCAAAGGTTTGAAAATCTATTTAATCCAGCACATATAGGGAGATACATTTTTTTCCCTAATCCGGACGAGGGTGTTTGGCTCAGCTTACCTGTCTAATTAAAGACGCATACGTGAATGGTGGTCTAACTTCTGCGTTCTTATAAAACTCTTGGTTCTGGGCAATATCTGCTAAATAAGAGTAGTTGTTCTGTTATCACCACAGCCGGGAGAAGGCGGGGAGGGAGTGGGGCTGTGCCAGCAGAACCCCTTTACCTGAAGAGATGGGGACGTTGTATTTGTCCGAGTACCGCCTCCGGATGGGTCCGACGTTGTGCATGCTCGTGGTAGTGATGACCGACGGTCCCTGCGTGACGGGAGTGATGGGCGCAGTCGGGGTGGTGGGAGTATGAGGTAAACTCTGCGGAGACGCCTCAGACGCCGTCTTGGAAAGCGTGACGCTCGATACCAGATTCAGCTGCAGAGGGAAAGCACGAGGGGTTTGTCACAAACAGCGTTTTCTGGGTGGTTAAGGGCTGCAGAGGGAAGCCTGGATGCTGGAGTGTCCCTCAGCTCTGAGCAGACACCGTACTTTGTGCTGAAGTGCTGCTGTAACATCTCCATTAGCAGCCAGCAAAGGGAAATATAGATAATAAATACATATATACATTTCCAAATAGGTTTAAAAAACAGAACGTAGCCTGCTGCCTAAAGAACAAATCATGAATTTTTATCTAAACCTTAGAAGATCTTGCACAGTACACGATCATTTTAATATTTTACTTTGTGTTTCATTGTTTCACAGTCTAAACCCCACACCTCTCTGATTTCCATGCTATCATTATGCATGGCTTCTAATCAGTCTTCTTGGATATTTCATTGAAGGCATCAGGCTTAAAATAAAAGGCAAGACTTTCCTAGGGACATGCTAGGGACAAACGCAACCTCTCTCTTCAGCATTTGGGCTTTTCTTTTTTTTTTTCCTCTCTGTTCATCCATTTTAAAAGCAAAGCCCAGAGTAGGTTAACACTGGAATAATTTAATTAATCACAGTGCATGAAATACTGTGAGCATTCAGCCCAGCACAAGTGGCACCACTCTGTTTTTTCCTCCCAGGATGGAAGGCATTGGTGTTACCTGCACGAAGCCCGGCCCCACTGGTGTGGCAGTGTGCCACAGCAGGCTGTAAAACACACCTGCCTCCAGGATTGGGTATCAAACCCAGCTCCAACCCGACTGTTTTCGATACACAACCCTATTTATATAACCAGCACCCACATTCCTCCCCAACCCTTTCTTTCTGCCCTACGACGTCCTTTGAAAGATGACGCTCCGTCTCAATAGGTCATTGTTGCTGAAGTATTTTAAACAAACAATCCGACCCTTAACTACAACATCACAGAAGACGACCCAGAAAAGGGCTCTTTGACTACTTCCACATTTCTTTCCCTCAGGCAGTTTCACGAATAATGTTGGTGAAATCCTGAAGTCAGTACCAAAATTCCTACTGAATTTAACAGGGCCAGAATTTTACAACTTTTGTTCGTGATTAAAATTCTTTTTTTGCTAGGCATTAAACCTTCTGAGATGAAGGCAAAGCACACAATGCAGCTATGCCTCCAACATCTCATGTTTATCCATAAGGCACGGTATTAATCTTCCTTGTATGAAAGTAACCAGATAAGAAAACTCCTTTAGCATCCCCCATACGAGTTAATAGCCACAAATAATGTTTCTTTTTTAAAATAATAGGATTTATCCCAAATATAGGTAGTGGAAAATAAAGAGCTGTAGTATTACAGAGAGGATACCAACACAAAAAGCCCATTGCCCACAGAAAGGGTTCAGCTGAGGGAAGATAAATTGTGATTGTTTGTCCTTCCTGACAGTGAGAAGGATCTGAGGGAAACCCCAGCCACAAACTCCTGGCACAGCCTGGATGCTGCTCCAAGGGAAGGAGGTGGTGAGCAGCAGACGTGCAAACACCCACCTTTCCCTGCAGGTGCTTACAAATGACTCCTCGCCTTCCAGTGGGAAATATTTAACACTTTGTGGCAAATCCAGGGAGTGTGAAGCCAGAGAGGGATGGTGAAATGCAGATATTGATCCCTGCTCCTGCATGAACCACTGCCTGTAGTCTGGAGGTTTAAACCCTCCTGGTGCCATGCACTGGCACCACGTGCCACTCAGACTACTCGTTGACTGGCCTGATTTAAGGACACTGATTAGGGACATATATATAGTAATGTCTCCCTGTTATCCATCTATCCATCTATTACATATGATAAAAGGACCAGTGATGATAATAATAGTGCAACTGACAGGTCTCACCATGAAATTAAATCTACTGTATTTTATCTCAGTTTCTAAATGGACATTTTAGAAGTCCAATAACTGCGAGGAAATCTGCATCAATTTTAAGTGCCCTTCTCAGTGCAGGCTCGGCAGCCGGGCCCTCCCGTTGGAAAGATCACTGCTCCTGCTTCATCATTACGGCTCCCAACTACTCCATTTCAAAAGAGCCCCCTTCCTTTTTCAGCATGTAAAAACTTAACATTTAATCTGTTTCTACTAGGGAACCTTGAGAAAGGATCCACAGAGGTCAGCATTCCCTGCTTAAAGAATCTGAATCGAGTTAAATTTCTTTAGGCTTTTCAGCGTAGGTAGCGACAAGGAATAAACACAGAAGAGGACGAGCAAAGGGGGGGGGGCTTTAACAGGCTTGACAAATGACACTGTGATTCACACCCACTGCTGGGCTGCCACTAATAAGCTACAGAGGAAGCAGCCAATCTCAGCTAATTACCAGATAAAATTGTATTGTAAGGACTCTAATTAGGAGATGCTTATGGAGGTGATCTAATGATTAAACGCTGCATCCAAGTGACCCCACCATCAATGTGCAGTGGTGCAAGATGTCACCGGAATATTTTGTAGAAACAGTAATTTTATTTCAAGGAGGGGAGGCAGTAATATTTGTAATAATGGCTATGAGGTAAACTAATTAAAAGACAGTTCCTAAAGGAAGACTGTGGCTTTGAGCAGCTGTGGCCGTTCCAAAACAAAGTGCCAAATCTCAACAGAGGAGCTGCAGTCAAGTGGAAAATTTCTGCCTGACCTCTGCTCTCGCTATTAATTTGCAGGAAACCTAATGACACATATACATATTCCCACAAAATTGTTCTAATTGCTAATTTGCCAAAGGAGCCCAGTTTCCAAATTAAACATGACTGCAGTCTGTGAGGAAAGAGAGAACAAAAAGCTGGAACGCAGCGAGTCTGCCGCTTTTCACCTCCGACGACCATTTGTGAGCCTGAACCAACAAGTTAATGAAACACGACCTTGTCCATCGCTAGTGAAGTTTTTCCGTTTTCCGTGTTTTATTTGATGACACTCTCCTCTTCCAGCTGGGGTCCCCAAACCCGAGCCAGGGTGAGGGAGGAGAGGGCTGTGCTCCCTCCGCAGCCTTTCGCTGCCGCTTCCTTTGTTGCACCGATAGCACCAAGGCTGAAAAATCGGTTGTGAATTAGAGCAGAATAACAAATTATGAATGGTGTTGGTTTTGTTGCCATCTTGAATTATTAATCTGAATGGTAAACTATTAAATCTTAATATTGGTGTCAATTAGAAGCGTGGAAGCGGCCGTGGATGATTGTGCAGGGCAAAGATCAGGGAGGGACTGGGCTGGGAGGGTTTCTTTTCCTGATGGAAACTCTACACGGTTTCTCCCTGTTTGCATTTGCTATTTAAAAACAAGTTACTATGATTAGAAAAGTTGTTCGCATTGGTATTTTGTACACAGGCTGTTTCCCACATACTGTAATTTTTGGATGAGTATCACTGCTGGCAGAGGGGAGGGAGCCCAAGGCACAGAGCGAGCACTTTAACAAGTAAAAACTCCTGCACTGCAGCAGTGCACAACGTGGGCCCTCACAGAGTACACCCCTGCATCAAGGAGCTAAAATGTTTTCGTAGTATTTGTCCTGGGAATGGGAGGAGGGAGGATCTCCTCCAGCTTTTAAAAAACAACCAAACCCAAAAATAATAAGGAAAAAAAACCCGACAAAAAACCCACGAAACCCCACAATAGTTTTAAGTCCTAAAATTCTGCAAACTCAATCACTGAACTTTGCTGATTGCGTTGTTCAGTTTTGATTTTCGAGAATATTTCCTCATACTGGAGGAATGACTTGGTCATTCATAACTGCCATGATTGTTTCAGTGTCCAATATCCTCCTTAGGACTTCATCTTCCCTTTCAAGAAATAGTCCTGCCTCCCTATTAAAGGTGAAAACTGAGTCATTTGCTTTTTTCCTTTAGATACAAACATGGCAGAGAGGTGACCCACTCCATCACCCTTTAAAACAAATTTCCAGTTAGTGGCTCTTGCACTAGGACTAAGTCTGATTTCTTTTTGTGTAAATATTTAACATGACAATAGCAGCTGCACATAAAGTAGCACTGAAACTCTTTTAAAAAAGAAAAAAAAAGTTTCTAAGGGTCACAGTGAGGCCATATCCACTGACTCCCCTGCAATGGGTGCTGCTCCTCTGGGCCCAGTTGGGGATGAGGACTTATCTGCACTGAGTTCCTGGGACTGAAATATTTTGGAGAAGAGATTCCTTTTCTTGACACTGAAGTTGAGAGAGAGAAAGTGAATACTGGACTTAAAACTTTGTTCAATGCTGTGTCTTCCTCTCCCTGTTTCAGCCTGGACACATTAGTGTATTGGATGCAGAGCCTGGCAGGCAGCAATCACTTAGCAGGTGTTGTTATTGGCAGGAATACTAAGGAAACTGAAGCTGAGGAGTGAGACTTAATGAAAACCAGTATATAAAAACAGCTTTTGTTGTGCTTGAGAATCTCTCTTTATTGCTGCATATCGTTATTTTTTCAAACTATAAAGTACAGCTACAGCAGCTAAAATGCTCAGTCATTACCTCAACAGTTAAAAGACTCTTTTTTTTTTAATGCTTTGTTATTACAGTTGCTAAAAACAGAATTTCAAAACAATCATAACTGCTATGGTTATGGTAAAAAAAATACATTAAAGAAGGGATATCTAACAGTGCATCTTATTTAAAGTGCCAGAAGGGTCTTTAAAAGTTTTCTGTCTATTTTTGAGAGATACTTATAGCACCTAGTATGAAGAATTACTTGTTGGTTGATGCTTTTTCCTTCTCCTTCCCTTCCTATGAACTTCCACACAAGTTAATCCTCCCAGAAGAAAGCACATTTCCATTTGAACCTATTATGCTGATGGATAACACCAATGAAAACAGCATGTTGGGGGGAGTACCTTAATAGCAAAACCAGGATGACAGTTCTTGAGAAACTGCTGTTCCGGCTTTTGTGTTGTGGTTTTGTTTTTTCACCTTGAAAAAAGTTCACCGTACCAAAACACATCACAGCTCATTCTGTCTCATGGCTTTGTTCTCACTTCACTCAGGCCCCTCAGCCCCACCAAAACAACACGTGTAGCATGAGTGGAACAACGCTGCCTGCTGCAAGTGCCGAGTTCTGAGATAACTTTTTTTTTTTAAACTCTTGAGCATTTTTATTATAAAGCTGTGTGTTTTTAAAGGTGATCCTGAGCACCCCAGTTCCTGGGATGTTCCCCCTGACGCCAGACCCTTTCCTGCCTGCCCAGCAGCCCCTGTGGAGCAGCACCAGACACTGACAGCACCTCCCTGCCCATGCAGTCTGCAATGATTGAGGCCATCACTGCTACGCCACACAGGAATGTGCTTAAATCTCATCGACTTTAGTAGGACTAGAGAGCTTTACTGAGCAGATGCCTTGGTGGGCTGAAATGCAGGGCCCACTCCACCACCCCTCCCAAGCTCAGAATTTCTGCCAAGAGCTAATGACACCCAAAGGTCAGAATGGGATGGATGGACATGGCTGAATCAGACAACAACCCTTCCCCAGAACTGTTGAGTTTTGAATTGATACACAACCATCAAGAACTTGGCTGTGGTCCAACTGGTGTAAACTGGTCCAACACCACCAGCTCAGCTACTGTCTGAAGCCCAGAAGGCAAAGATGGCACAAGTGGTCAGAGTGGATTACACATGGCACGTGGTTAACACAGATGTTCATACACCCTATTACCTGCCAGTAACAAAATAGTTTAAAACAAGCATTAAGACCCTTTAAGCAGAATAAAAATATTTCCTCAGTCATGAAAAGGCTGTAATTTTAAATCCCAACTCACTCCTATGTTTGGATTCGCAGCTGCTTTTTCCTTTAAAATCACTGAAGTACCATAATATATTAGTTCTAACACACACCTTGCATTAGTTATGTTGGCAGAAAAAAAAAATTAATTACTGGATGTAAAGACTACTTTGCAGTGCAATAATGGTCATCAGATCTTTTTACCAAAGTCCTATCCCACTGAGTTGAAAGGACGAGGGTCTAGCAGAGTCTATGCAATGCCTGTGTATTTTTTTCACTAGGAAAGCACAATTTATGCAAAACACTATACTTCTACATTTTATAATTAATTTTCAAATGCTTCACCTATACATATTTTAATAATTTCTGATTTATCAGATGGTATCTATAATAAATTTTTCTATATTTCAATAAATGAAAAGAAGGCAGTTTCAATCCAACAACAGAGTGCCACACAATATAGGCCTGTCAGGCACCAATTTTTACTTCTAACATGTAAGTTAAAGGATAAGGAATTTATAATGCTGCCTGTGAACGAAACCACTTTTCATACACAAATGTGATCTTTTTTTTTTCCAAAGGGTAATACAACAGTACATTTACATAAACTAATCCAAACAATCTATGTATTTGACAATGGCAAACCTCACACAGACTGCCTATTGTTGGTTTACATCTTGGAGTTCTTTATGTTGGCTTGTAACACTGCTCTAGCTGTCAAAGGTTTGACTTGGACTCTAAATAAATGGTTATAGAAGTGCTGTGCAGCGATATTGGACTTCTTTGCAAAAGAAAACCTGCTGTGTATGAATTCAAAAGCTATTAATTTTTCAGTCAAAAATATTCATGCCTATTTCTTTTAATAAAGAAACACTGTGCTGAGCAACTGAGAGATAATGTTGACTAGTGGTACAGAATTTTCAATAGAGCAGTTAAAAATAAATTTAGTAGGAGGTCCCCAACAAAGCTATAATTTTCCAGAATGTAAAACATTTTTAATACTAATCAAGACAGCCCTTTTCCCCCTGCGTTCAGGGCTCTTTTTTTCCCTCCCCTCTCTGCTTTTCCCTGTTTATTAGCTGTTAACACTAATCTTCATGGCGACACCGCCTGGTATCTCCTCAGCCTACAAGAGCCGCCAGAGCTCCGTGCCCTGGGCGGCCCGGCATCGATCACGGGCTGCCTTGCCAAAAACCACTCGCCTTCTGATGATTTCCTCCCTCCAGTTTGTAATCCTTCCTCCTGAGGGGCACGGCTGTTATGAAAGGCCTCAAGGTAGAGTGCTTTGAGACTCCCCAGATTATTCCGCTGGTTTAATTTTTAATCCGGTAAGAGCTACAGAAACCGAACCTCCTCGTCTGTCCTGTTGGGTCTACGCTCTTTGCCAACAGCGCGCCCAAGCATTTGTGTTCAGGCTGGGATGGATGTGAGGAACCAGAAGAATGCTGTTTTTATACACACTGCCACTAGTTTCTACTCTAGAGGGCTGGTGTCCATTGGACCAAGCAGTTTTAGTCATCTAAACAGCTTAAATAGAAGGGTTTGTACCTACCACTCAACTCTCTCCAAAAACGCAAGGAAATTTCCTGTTGACTTTGACATCTGCTCCAGTGTTACTGAATAGCCTGCAATTTTCTATCTAGTAGCCTCCCTATGCACTTCTGCAGCCATTTATTTCCAACTACACGGAAACTGAGAAATCCTTTTCTAGTAAAAATGTGTGCGCGAAGTGTTTAATGATTTTATGTTCTCTATCCCTGTAATGTGTTCTGTTTCAGACATTAATTTTGTCTACCAACTGCATCTTGGCAGGCTACCATATTTGCTGGGTTAATAGTCTGACTCCTTTTTATTTCTATCACCATAAATCACACATATATGGGTGTGTGTTTGTTTTATTTATAGAAAAAAAATCAGTCAAAACAGATAAACCAATACTTTGTCATTATGCTGCATCATTGCATATTGATTAAAATTGCTGGTACTAACTATAGATTGTCAACGCTCAATTAATTTTCACACAATGACTCAAAGCAAAATCAAATAAAGCCAGTGTACCTTTAAATCTTACAAATCTTAAAATCAAGAAGCAAAGCACTCTCTCCATTTTGAATAATCATTGGAAGCTCCCAGGAACATTTTCAGCATTAAGAGGCTGAGAGAAAACAACAGCTGAAGAAGAGTGATTTCAGTCACAGAAGGAAATGGGGGATTTTCCTGGGTTTGGGGGTAACCAGGAGTTTTCTTGGGCTGCAAAGCCAGTTGATTCCCCTGCTTCCCCTTCTTTAAAGAACAACCTGGGGTAGAGGAGGTTTCCCTTCTCAGTTTCAACAGTATAAAACCTGATACTGGGTAACAGTGATTATCATCAAAACGTGCAGTTAGTCACTTCTACAGTAAATGTCTGTCAGACCGGGAGAGAGCAAAATAAATATACTAAATATAATTTAATTACAACTCCTTCCTAACACTTCCTAAGATTTCATCCAAGTGAGACTGATGTAAAGCGACTTACATGAGGCCAGAAAAAGGCCCAGTGCATCAGCTTTGGAACCAAACTTGACTTTGAAACTCCCTGAAGAAAGAGGGATGACAAAACCCGGCTGCGCTTCCCTTCTCCCTCCCCACACCCAGCTCTGAAGTGGGCCAGGCTCCACAGCGTGGGCTCCAGTGGGAAACAGGAAAGAGAGGTTTGTTGTGAGGTTTGGTTTTGGCTTTCAGCACAATTCAGTACTTACGGGCTGAGGGGTGGCTTTTGGTTCAGTTGACTTCACATGCAGGTGTGTCATCATGGCTTGCAGGCGCTCTTTATCTTTTGCAAGCTGGAAGGGGGGAGAAAAAAAAAATATCCTCTGTTAGTTGTACAAATAAAACCCAGCCTCTGCTTATTCCTAATTAAACAGCTGGCACCGAGGCATGAGACAGAAGAGTTTTATTGCTGAGTAGTTTGGAAATTGTATATGGGCTATTCGTGAGGTAAAGCAAAAGCGTGGTGCTGGGTGTCACCATTTCCCAAAGCAAAATGCATTAGCCCTCGAGTGAGAAGAGCTAGACCTGCTGGCACCAAGAGCTTCACTCTAGCCTTGACAGCTAAAAGACAACAGTGAATCATGTTTATTAACCAGCCCCACTCCAGCTCGGGAGGCACAGCAGAAGGAAAGCAAGGCAGCAGTTCTAGGATGCATTTTCTCCCTTTCAGAGCACAGAACAAGTGACACAGATGGGCTGTGGCTTTACATCAACCACAGGCGTTGTGGCACATGCAATGAGCACAGACAGCAGTGGTTAAACCACACAAGGCACCTCCACAGGGCTCTGCAGGCAGCTTTGGGTCCAAAATCACCTTGATTTGACTTGAAAAGGTGGTAAGAGCCCCTGGTGGGTCACCCTGGGAAGCCAGGCTGGGCACCTGAGTAGGAGCACCCTGAGCATGGGGCAGAACCTGCTGTGGGAGATGTCAGCATCCCTCTGGCATAAGCCTGAGGGCAGCAGGATGGGAAAGGGTGAAAGCAGCAGTAATCACCCCAAAATATTTGTCCCTGGGCACCCAATGCCACAAGACTGATGCTGTCATCCTTTCTCATGGCCACTTCAGGCCCAAGAGTTGGGGTGAAGCTCCTGCTCTCAATGTCTCTTGCTTTTTATGGTTGAGATCCACACCAGGCCACAGCTGGAGTCTCAGGATCATTGGTATGCATCCATAGCCTGGTTGGCTTCCCAATGCATTTCAATGCACTGGAGAGACACTAAATTTCATTATTTTTGGAAACAAGGAATTTTTTTCAATGTACGAATAAGACTTTTTTCCAGTTGCTCTTAAAAAAAAAAGAAAAACACAATGGAAAGATATTAATAATTCTAATGAAAAAGGGGTGTTGTTACACTGCACGCTAAACATAAAGGTTGCTGCTTCCAACAGGACCTAGATCAGGTTCTTACAAATGCCAGTTTTTTCAGAGCTGAGATTTTGCTTTAGACAAACCAGATTGCTGGTGCCAAGAGGAGAATTGTGCTCGCATTCCAGCAAAACTTTAAACAACCTGCCCCCCTTATCACTGTCATCTGTTTGTAGCAGGAAAGTGAGGCTAAGTGTATATAAAAAGAGACTTGATCATAAATCCCCACTCATAACCTTATGGTCAAGGTTGTCCTGCTCTTTGCAAGGCGAGGGGTTTTGAGACTGTGCCATGATGGGATAAAACTTGGGACTGAAGTTTCCAAGAAAGGAATTAAAAATAAAGGAAAAAAATTGTGTCATTGCACTTTTCAAATGGCTCCTCTTCTTTTGGTCAAAATCTCAATGGCATGAGAGAAAACCTGACACCTATGGCAGATCTCCTGCAATCGCATCCTGATCTGAGCTGGACACTTCACGGGAGAGCTGAGGGCAGTGACAGGCTCTTATCGCAGCGCTGCAGCAGGAACTTCTCCCTCTGAGAGTCCTCTGAGAACCTCTCCAGAGAAAGGAGAGGGCTCACCCTCAGCTGCTGTGCTTCATACAAAACAAATTAAGCCAAGAAATAGCTGCGCTCTCCGCGCGGCTCTGTTGTGCAATCCCTCATTCCTCAGCAGTCTCCGGGCACACGGGCTGCTTGGCGGGGTCATCTGTGCATTAAATTTTGGTCTGCAGGCTACTGCAGAAGAACAACATCTCGCAGCCAAAATAAACAAAAGGCAGGCACCTGAGAGCTTCCTGCCAGCCCTGGCGCGGCAGCAGGAGGGGATGGCACCCGGGCAGCACAGGGCACACCCTGCCGTGCTTCCTCCGGCCCCCGCGGCGAGGGAGAGGGGAGAGGGGCTCCTCCCTCCCACCGTCGGGGTCCTTGTTTGTAGTGTTTCCACTCATCGTCTCAGCAATGCTTTTAACGCCGAAATCTGGTGGATGGAGGTTATTAAAGATCCTCTCGACATTTCAGGCAGACACACGCTAGCATTTTGTCATAGTCTAGGAATTCAAACACTCACCCAGTTAGGCAGGAGTTTAAATTATGAAAAATAGAGGTCTCTTCGGTTTCAAAGCACTGAAGAGAAGTAAAAAAATCTGAAGAATTTCTTTAAACTGTTTTTCCCTTAGGTCAGGAAGCAGTAGTGATAAAAAACTAGAGTGCCACTGGTAGCCCCCACTGGTCAGTGGGGTCAAACAAAAGAAGCCAGGGGGATGGCTCAGCCACTGATGGGAGCAAATTCTCTCTGGTGGCAAACACTGGAGTGTAGATAGTCCAGAAATGGGGATTAATAATCAACAGGTGGGAAAATGCTCTTGATCTACTGATAATATTGCTGGGCAAGGACAGTTCTGACATGGAGGTAAGAACCTGCTCTGAACATGGGGCCTGAGGAACACAACACAGTCCCATCTGAAGCTTCCTTCTTTCTTCCTATTGCCAACTGGAAAGTTCTGCATGCTGGGAGTTTTGACACAGCCATCCAATTCTCCTTAAGCCTGATTTTGTGAGGCTTCCTTCACCTCTGGATGCACAATGTGAGAGCCTAACTGTGGTTCAACCAAAACACATCCAGATCAAATTTGGACACCAAGACCCACAGATTTCCCTGGAGAGGTTAAGTCCTAAAATTGGATCAGTAGGAAAGGCAAAGGGAAGCACAAAAAGCGCAGGTCAGAAGGAGCCCCAGACAAGGCAGTGACCAAGGAGCAAGAAACACAGGTGGAGAAATTCTACAGTAGGAAAGCCAGACAGAAAATAAAGGCAAGGACTGGGAAAATGAATACCCAGTGAGGGCATTCAACAGGAACAGGAGAGCACTTCAGCAGCAGGATTTTGGACAGACCAAGGACAAAAGAGAATGAAGCCAGTCACAGGCAATGCAAGAGGCAGCTAAAACACAGCCCTCTCATTCTGTGCCTGGTTAGGCTGTGCACTAGAAAGGTTCAGAATCCAATTTTCAAGAGTGTCACTGGATGCTGTAGGAAAACAGACCCAAGCAGGTTTTTCACTGCACTGAAAATGGTCAGCTGCCTTTGTTTTCTCCCATTAGGAAACACTTCTCTAGACTCATCACAGCCATGTTGCTATCCTGAAATGTTTTCCCACTCAAAGGTAGTGCTGCAAAATGGATGTCCTATTCCAGCTAACAACTAGCTAAGGACAGGGGTAGGTTCCTGTGTTTGTGTTTTACTCAGCAGCACAATTTTCACTATTTATAATGGCAACAAATGATCATGTCAGGATGGTTTAAACAAAGCGAAATATGAGAAGATTTCTACCTTGCCTGTGATTTTTGAAGTATGTTTGTGATGGAAACGCTAAGACCAAACTTCGAGATTTTTGCTAAGGGGCATTTGCAATCAAACACAAAACAGATTTGACATGTTTCTTTCCAAAATTTCAATTAAAAATTACTTTCTTTGAAAGATACTACACTTATCACTAACACTGGTAAAACTATCATGAGTAAAATACATGATGGCATAAAAAGCAACTAAAGGATAGCACTTGGGTCAATCACACCTAAAACCTAAAGTGTATCTCTGAAGTGAAATGAATTTGTTTTGATGGGGCTGTACATGCATGAAATGGTGGGGAATGTAGATCTTGCCCTGGTGCTGGACCTTGAAGCTGCTAATTCCCAGCTGCACTGTAAGGCAAAGCTGCTCACCAGAGCTGCAGATCCGGGATAAAGGCTGTGGGTCCCTTTTCTCACTCACAAAACTCAGTCTCCAGAGGGCCTCTCATCACCCTGTTGGTAACTGTTCCACAGCCTGAGGATCAGGTCAATGGTCCTCAGATCACGTCACTGAACACCACACTTCTGTTTTATCATGGTTCTGAGAAACAGGCCACAGCCAGACGAACTAGGGACTGGAGGGCAAATCCTTCTACAAAATTAAGGGCTTTTCTGAACTATCAGATGACTGGTATAGGATGAAAGGAGAGGGAGGGAGGAGAGGGAAGCTACAGGTATATTTCAGAAGCAGGACCACTCTCCTCCTCTAGCTGTCCATGCTGGCCAATGCAGAGATGGTTGTTATCAGCACTCTGTTAGCAACACCCCTGCCTAAATTAGGCCTCCAGTTCATCCTACCTACTCTGCTTATGACTGTTAGAAACAAATCCAGAACTTTCTGGCCCTCACACCCCTTTTGAAATTATGGTCTTGTCTTGTGGACCTCATGCTGTCTTCCCTTGCAATGACTCTGAGCATTGCCAGCACTAAATAGGTGTGAAGCTGTAACTAAAAGTCATTTAGAGCAATTAGCAGAATGCACTGCTGATAAACCTTTCCAAAATATTGGCGTGGGCTTGGGAAGAGGTGGAAGCCAAGTATCTCTGTCCTGTCCCTGTCTAACACAGGGCATCCCCCTGTAGCTGCAGGCACAGCCATTCCCAGTGACTGTGGGAGAGAAGGATTAATGCTTTTCAAGCTGGCTGTAACTGAAGAATCTAGATTTACCTTCAGCCTCAATATTACTGCACCTTGGTGAAAGATTATCTCATATCTCAGTTTACCAGGAAGACTGCAGATTTTTATTTTTCTTTTCCTAATTCCCAAGAAACTTGTTAAAATAACAGACCATTTCTCATAACATTTTCTGCAAGACTCTGATATTTTATGACTGGTAGTTTGATTTTTATAAAACTAGTATTAAAATAGTTTATATTGCTTCGGCTAATAGTGAAAGAGTGTCATGACCAGCGTGTTCCTGAAAGAAAAATTTAGGAAATATCTATGAAAGAAAAAGGGTAATTTGTAAGATAAGAAGATAAAAAGCATTTTTTAAAAATGCTTATCTTGAAAAGTAACAACAAGAAGTTTAAGTGTGGTTTTGCTGATTTTTCTCTCCAACTATTTGAAGCTATAAATGACTTAACTCAGTAAAATTCCAAATGTAATTATCTTCTGTACTTAGCCCAAGGCTTTCCATATATCTCTACACTGCTGTCTTGCATACAAAATAGGTTTTTCAATAGCTGGTAACTATATAATGTACAACATTGTTTTAATTTCCCCTTTCTTTGCTAACCTCTTGCCTACACACAGACACATTGTCACAGTCACCCAGCCAAAGCAGCAAGGCGCAGGGAGACAGAAAGGACTCAGAAGCATTTGGAAAGGCAGTTACACAAACAGCTCATACCTTTACATCACAATCAAAATATTCCAATTTACCCCCGTTTGGCAGTTTACAAAAAAAAATTATTTGCTACAAATGGCAAAAAAATAATAGTAATAATAATACAACAACATGGAGAGTATTAGTACATGAAAGACCACCAAACAAGCCAGGTCATGCAGCGTTTGGGAATAAACATCAACCATTTCCCCCGTGTAGCAAGAACTCCAAATGAAGGGGACCACATTCCCCTCACCCCCCTCCGGCTCCCCCCCCAGGTGGGTATAAAAGCATTAGATACAAACTGATGGCTTTCCAATCAGTCAGCCTGGTTAAGTTTCCTATTTCTTTGCAAGTTACGGTTTAGGAAAGAGGAAATGAAGCTGCAGTTTCTTTTGATGGTTTTTAAAACTACTACAAGAAGGTTTTGAAAGCTGGTTTTCAATCACGGGGGGAAAAGCAGAACTCATTTTTTATTGCTGTCGAGAATTGGATTTGATTAATACTGAGGTAATATTGAAATAAATTTTATTTTACCTGTAGCTCTAACTGCTGTACAACCTGCATTTGTACTCTACATTGGGCTGTACTTCTATCATCCAGCGCATGCTCACTGTTGAGATGTCTGTAACAATACACAGAAAATCATTAAGTGAAATGGATAAACAAAAAAGGAAAAAGTAGTTACCAGGATGAATAAGCAATCTGAATGTTATCCAGCACGTATTCATCAATATTGAGATTTTTAAGATAATTTTTCAATTTTTTTCCTCTGTCCTGCTTTGGCTTGTGTTTCTTCCCATCACTCATTGTATCTCTTATTACATTATATTCACAATTATTCAGCAAAAGGCTCATCTACACATAAGAGTAATTTTGCAGAACAGTTGTTTTTTCCTCCTTTAGGCAAATGAAAACAAGATCAAGAAATAAAAGTAAAATAATTTCATACATAATTTTGCATTACTTTACTATAAGATGCTGGATATACCTAAATGAACACATGCAATACGTGAGTAATTAAATCCCACAGAACCCTCATGTTTACATGATTTAAAAAAATAAGACATGGTTGTGAAAAGAACAAAAAAACCATATAAAATTTGGTGTATAAGTATGTGCAAAATATGTACCAATAAAAGAGAGAAAAATACGGACAGTTACTGTAAAACAAATCTTCTTTATCCAAAAGAAACAGAAAGTCATCCAGAACACCAGAACAGCTGGAATTCAAGGTTTATTGTAGTACGTGTTCTGAAAAAC